>JAXIVD010003084.1:0-25909 GCA_036785275.1 Cancer borealis
ATGAGATGGGTCTTCATCTCCCTCCATCATGCCTTCCTCTTCCATCGAATATGACAGGATGAAGGGATAATAAAAACAAGTTGTGAGGTAGAGGAGGACGAGATGATGAAGTCGTGTGGGTTCATCAGAAACTACCAGTATTCCCTACACCAATGAATGACTCCGTGACGTCATCATTGCGTAATCAGATAGCCATTTAAACACTTCCCATCCTCCAAGATTTTTTTTTTTTTTTTTTTTTTTTTTTTACCCGCGTGAATATATAATGCCTTGCGGCTCGTTTCAGTTAGTTTCTTTGGACTCGAGCTTAGCGTGACAAGACATGCTGACGATGAACTCACGCTGAATGAAATGATGTGATAATCTGTTAACAGCTTTAAGAAATGTGAAATGAGGAAAGCTTTGACAGGTTGATCTCTCTCTCTCTCTCTCTCTCTCTCTCTCTCCTCTCTCTCTCTCTCTCTCTCTCTCTCTCTCTCTCTCTCTCTCTCTCTCTCTCTCTCTCTCTCTCTCTCTCTCTCTCTCTCTCTCTCTCTCTCTCTCTCTCTCTCTAAGAAATGTGAAATGAGAAATCTTTGACAGGTTGATCTCTCTCTCTCTCTCTCCTCTCTCTCTCTCTCTCTCTCTCTCTCTCTCCTCTCTCTCTCTCGTTTATTATTAGTATCGATGTGTGGATGACAAACTTGTTCCACTTGACACGCTCACACCACCCATCTATTTTTATGCTTGGTAACGCTGCTAACTCGAGACGTTATTGAAGTCATTGATGATATTTTAGTAAACGTTCAGTGCATCTCGTTACCTTGACTTTCCGCTTACGATTTAAAAAAAAAAAAATTTATTTGTTTTTTAGGGTGTGAATATTTGTATATTAGTTTTGTGTATGTATTTATTTACTGATTTATCTTTGTGTGTGAAAACTTTGATACGTTATCACGAGGTACGGTATCATGCGTGTTTGCATATTTCTCTTACTATCTCTCTGTCTTATTTAACTGTGATTGTGCAAGTATGATTTAACAAAGATTCATTGTTGCTGTAGTACATATTGTTTTGTTATAAATATCATGCTGTTCTTGGTGGTGATGGTGGTGGAGGTTGTGGAGACGGGAGAGAAGAGAAGAGGGGAAGAAGGAATGGTTGTAGGGGAGGTAAGATAAGCAATGCTCTTTTGTCGTCTAGTTACCTGGTCTATAGGGTGGGAAAGAGGGAGGGGGAGAAAGGCCGAAGAATGGGAGGGAAAAGGAGCGAGGGGGCGAGGAAAGAATGGCGAGGGAAATGTGTGGAGGGAATAAGAAAGAATGAGAGAGAGAGGGGGATGGGGAAAGGGATTATGGTGTTATTTCGGTGTAGTGTAGTACAAGGGAAGAACAAGACAGGCAGCAACAGTCCTACTGGACCTAAGGAGGCTGTTCGTGTAGCTGCATTATTGCTAAATAACTACTTGTCAGATATTATAGTAATAAAGAAAATAAGGCCAGATTTGTATTCAGCATGGCCGAAAACCTCATTGTACCAATTTTCATGAAATTCGGAAGTGTGGAAATTTGCACGATATTTTCGTAGGGGTGGTACACTCTTAGAATTTTTAAAATAAATCATATAATTTCAAATAACTCGAAATGTATGGGATTTACGTAAAAAAACGTTTCGAATGTAAAGGAAAGGGTAGAAGACGCTTGTTCTATTGAGCTATAGTTAAATGGAATTGAAATGTAAATATAGATGTTGGAGTGTAAAGTATTGTGCATTAATTTCTTTTCACACATTTAACATTTTTCTTCATAAGTATTAGAGTTATTAGAAAGATGATGATAGTCTAAGATAGATATTATCAAGCTCCATAATTTACTTCTATATAATTTTCCTGTAGAACTAATATTTACGTAGTAAAATGGGAAAAAAAAAAAAACTTTTCGACCTCAATTCTGGTGGAATTTACGGGCCACAAAATGGAAAATCCAAATATTAGAGTAATGACAAACTAATTATAGATTCGTGATCAGCATTCCAGATAGATAGATAGATAGAATGTCTTAATAAAAAATGTACACACACAACTGTCTGTGTGTGTGTGTGTGTGTGTGTGTGTGTGTGTGTGTGTGTGTGTGTGTGTGTGTGTGTGTGTGTGTTTTATCAAATAGTGTAAATACCTAACCATCTCTCTCTCTCTCCTCTCTCTCTCTCTCTCTCTCTCTCTCTCTCTCTCTCTCTCTCTCATCTCTCTCTCTCTCTCTCTCTCTCTCTCTCTCTCTCTCTCTCTCTCTCTCTCTCTCTCTCTCTCTCTCTCTCTCTCTATCTATCTATCTATCTATCTATCTATCTATCTATCTATCTCTCAAACGTCTCAAAGCACGCTTCTCACCCCTTGTTTTCATCTCTTTCCCATTAATATCTACCCGTCTATCTCATCCATCCCACACTTTTTCTTCCATTAAGGAGGAGGAGTGGGAGGGGGAGGGGTGTACAATAAAAATCAAGACTGGTTGAACTTTACTGGGTTGGAGTTAGAAGGGCAACACAATCAATCTGACAAGGTTGGAGTTAGAGGGCCAAGGAAAATCAAGATGGATTGATCGTTATTAGGTTGGAGCTAAATCTACCTTCATACTCTCGCCATCGTGGTTTATCAACTTCGCTATATCTGCATGTATAAATCATGACTAGTGAAAAACAAATTATTGTCACTAGCATTACCATGAGTGGAAGTGAATGTGATGCCATGAGCTTGGACAATTACTTGTCCCAGCACCACGTTGTGCTGCACACTCACGTGGAGGAGGAGACTCCTAGGACAGGCTGTTTCGGGTGGATCCGTTGCTGCATCCCCAAACGGTTTAAAAGGTGGTGGAAAAAGCGATCACGACGGCAGCATCACACCGAGACTGTGCCACAGAGGGAGGCTCAACAGAAACACCACAACACATACACCACTGCTGTTTGTGGCACGCAGTCCAATGTCGAGGATTCACGCTCAGCACAAACCCAGCTGACCACGGAAAAGAACGGCCAAACGGACGGAGAAGAAACTGTGCTGAAAGGTAACAAGGGAACGAATAATTATGTGCAAGAAAACACTTGCAGCACCACTACATCACGTTGGACTGGATTTACATCTCCAGTCATCGTTGGTGTGGTATGGAAAAACAAATGTGCAGGCATTGAAGGGCAGAAGCAAGTTGCAGGAGTTGGTTTGCCATTCACAGAATGTGCATCTACGGCGGTAACAGAAAAGTCCCCAGAGACACTTGACGCAGGAACCACCAACAAGAAAACAAAGAAACGTCGCCGCAACCGTAAGAGGAAAAACAAGTCTGAAGAAGTGACTCTGAAATTTGTCACTGCAGAGGAGAAAACCATCACTGCCGAAGTACCCACCGTCATTACAGAGGTACCACCCGTCATTACAGAGGAGGAAATAATCGCTGCCGAAGTACCATCCATCATTACAGAGATACCACCCGTCACTACAGAGGAGGAAATAATCGCTGCCGAAGTACCCACCGTCATTACAGAGGTACTATCACCCGTCAATGCAAAGGCTGGAGACTCACCATTAATAGAAATGAAGTCTGAAACACCCGATGAAAGAACTAACCAGACAAAAGAAACCAAAAAACGTCGGCGCCGCCATAGGAGGAAAAACAAGAAGTGTGAAGAAGTGACGCTAAAATCCGTTACTGTTGAGGAGGTGCACCTTGGTGAAGAGGTTACGTCTCTTACTGTAGAGGACCTGCCCATTATTGAACACATAAAGTCCAGTACTGAAGCCCTGCCGTCTATGTCTGAAGAGATCACGTCCATTACTGAAGAGGTGATGCCTGTTTCTGATGAGGTCCTGTGCGCTATTGTAGGTGGAAATGTTCCATCAACTGAAGAGGAAGTGTCTAAGTGTGACCAAGACAAACTGACGATTGAGGAGGAGTCTGAACCAATTATACAAGAGATTATACCAGTTAACAGTGACCCCTACACATCCGATCAAGAGGCTGCCATAGTTAACAAAGTTCTCGGCAAGACGAACAAAGATGTCGTTCAGGAAAAAATGGTTCCAATTGGCGTACAAAAGGTGATCAAGTACCATAAGGTTATCAAACCAACGAAGAACAACAGAATAAACGATGATTCCAATTCTGATGTCGGCAGCAACGTCATTCATCCGTCCGTGGAAGAGCAGCCCATGATTGCCAAGTCTGTGTTGTGCGTCGCTGACCTGCGAGCGGCTTTTGAACAATGGCGGAATGTTCCTCAAGGTCATGTCAACAACGAAAATGTTCACACAATTCAAGAACAACTGGTCAAGGCTAACAAAGAAATGCTGCCTATTAAAGAAGAGTTCGAAGCAATTACAGCTGATAATTATTATGCCTACACATCAGATGAAGAGGCGGTCATTGTTAATGAAGTTCTTGGTAAGACAAACAAACAAATGCCTCACAATACAGACGAGACGAGATCGATCAACGAAGCAACAATCTTTCATTGCGATGGCCAAAAGAACAAGGTGAACAAGTTGAAGAAGGTGATGAAGCGTCGCACACCTGTTAAGACAACACACAACGAACACAAGGACTCCAAACCTGCAAACAATGAAACCGACCATGATTCAGAGTCTGATGATGACATCAACGTTATTCTTCCGTCCATCGCAGAGCAACGCAAGTTTGCCGAGGGTGCGTCCCACATCGCCAACCTTCAGAAATTCAAGAAAGTGTTGGACAAGGTTGGTTTACTTGATGTGATGAAGAAGTACTACGTGCTCAACTACAGGGATGTGTGGGCACGGGCTGCCGGAGGACAGTACCAAGGTGTTGTAGGAAGAGGCAACAGGCGCTGGAACTGGCGAGGAAGGGGACGGGGATGGAACAGAGGAAGGGGCATGGTGAGTGGAATAGGAAAGGGATTGGAAATGTCCCGAGGAAGTGGAATGTTCAGGGGAAGAGGAAGGGGACTGGAAATGTCCCGAGGAAGTGAAATGTTCAGGGGAAGAGGAAGGGGACTGCAAAAATATCCCGAGGAAGTGGAATGTTCAGGGGAAGAGGAAGGGGACTGGAAATATCCCGAGGAAGTGGAATGTTCAGGGGAAGAGGAAGGGGACTGGAAATATCCCGAGGAAGTGGAATGTTCAGGGGAAGAGGAAGGGGACTGGAAATGTCCCGAGGAAGTGGAATGTTCAGGGGAAGAGGAAGGGGACTGGAAATGTCCCGAGGAAGTGGAATGTTCAGGGGAAGAGGAAGGGGACTGGAAATGTCCCGAGGAAGTGGAATGTTCAGAGGAAGAGGAAGGGGACTGGAAATGTTCCGGGGAAGTGAAATGTTCAGGGGAAGAGGAAGGGAACCGGAAATGTCCCGAGGAAGTGAAATGTTCAGGGGAAGAGGAAGGGAACTGGAAATGTCCCGAGGACGTAGAACAGAAATAGCACGAGGAAGGGGGACTGGAATGACAAGAGGGGAGGAATACGGAAGAGGAAGGTGGTGTGGATAGACAAGAGGATACTCAGGGCAAGGAACAGGATCAAACAATGGATAGTGAACACAATGAAGAAGTAAACAGAAATAATAAATTTCTAACGTAAAATGACTTAATGCTTTTCAATGATTTGTGAAATAAAAATGAGTAAGGATTTTGCAATCCATTTTGAAGACTATGTTTAAAAACATAAATAAAAATTTAGATTATACATTATATTCAATAAAGAAAAAGTTATACTGATCATGTTATTATTGTCCAATATATGTTAAAAGTGATTTAGTCTCAAAATGGTAGCGTAGGGCATTGTGTGTCTGTGTGTGTGTGTGTGTGTGTGTGTGTGTGTGTGTGTGTGTGTGTGTGTGTGTGTGTGTGTGTGTGTGTGTGTGTGTGTGTGTGTGTGCGTGTGAAGTGCTGGTTTTCGTATCGTTATCTTGAAAATCAAGGTGATCCAAGAAATAATAATAGTATTCAGCTCGTAGAGAGGTGAGTCTATGAGAAAAGTAATTCCAATAACTAACACTTGGAATGATTATGAGGAATATCAGGTTGTGAGAGGAATGCTATATCTAGTTACTGGTATTTAGTCACTGACATATATATATATATATATATATATATATATATATATATATATATATATATATATATATATATATATATATATATATATATATATATACATTATATATACATATATATATATATATATATATATATATATATATATATATATATATATATATGTATATATGTATATATATATATATATATATATATATATATATATATATATATATATATATATATATATATATATATATATATATATATAAATAAGCATTAAATCACTATCTAATCAATTAATAAGAAAACGGAACGTGAATTGATGTTTTATCACGAACACTTTAAAATGTCTTGAAATTGCGTAGAATTGTCAACTGTGTCATAACCATAAGGATTAACATTGTTTAGTTTTTGTCATTAAACCAAGGGTTACCAATGTATTATTATTATTATTATTATTATTATTATTATTATTATTATTATTAAACTAAGGGTTACCATTGTGCTGTTATTATTATTATTATTATTATTATTATTATTATTATTATTATTATTATTATTATTATTATTAAACCAAGGATTACCAATTTATTTATTTATTTTTATTATTATTATTATTATTATTATTATTATTATTATTATTATTATTATTATTATTATTATTATCAGAATTATCATTATAATTATAATTAATGGGGAAGGAAGTCAAGTAGATAGATAGATCTTGAATTGTTATTATTATTATAATTGCTATTATCATTATTATCTGATCTCACACAAAGCCCATCTTTAGCAAACACCCACACACCCAAAAGACCTTCATTTGATGATATCACAATGCTGTGAGATCAGTTTTCTTCTCATGAAAATAAAGCGAGAAAAAAAAAATTAATGTACGCACCTTTGGAGTGGACTAGTGGTACTCTCAGGAATCTCAAAATACTTTGATGGAATGACTTTATCCCTGCCTCGTGTGCGTCTGCTGGCCTTTTGCAGCTTCCTTAAAATCTAATGTTAGTATCCCTACTTGGCAGTCACTTTCTTAGCTCAAAACAAGATGGCTGATTGACAGTTCACTCATTGGCTTCAAGCCGCACGTCTCATGCTGCTTCTACTCTTAATACCTCCATGCTTGAGGTCCTCCTTCCCTCTATCTCCCCGCATCTACCCACCCTCTTTCCTTCTCATCCTCCATCTCCCTTCCTTTCCCTCTATCCCTCCTTCCCACAAAGATACCGATGGGACGGTGGTGGACCCAATCTGGTTTCCCACGCCTAAAATCCCCAGCTTGCCCGCATCTCTCCCTCCCTTCTTCCCATTTTATATCCCCTACCTCCTCCTCTCCCCTACTCCTCTCCTTTTCCTCTTCCCCCTTCCCTCATTTGAACCTGGACGACCGGCCAAGCAGGCGTGTAGCGTGTGCAGGCCTCAAGGCAGTCAGTAGAGTATCTATCGTAGTCTTGATCAAGAGGGAGAGTCCATGATTTTTTTTACCTCGTATTCCAGGATCGACTTTTATTTCTCCTGTTTTCCTTTAATTTTTTTTTATTTCCTATGATTTCATGCATTTTCCATATTAGTTTAGGTTTATAGGTATCGGAAAAAAGAGCGTGCAGGTATGCACCTTTTGTCAAAAGACAACGAATACGAAAATTGGGGAGAAATTTTTGATTAGAATGAAGGGAAAAAAAGTAGCCTGACACTTTTCGTCTTTCCTATAACTTTGGTTGAATTTTTTTAGGTATACATTTATGTTGTTGCTTGTCAGTTCCTCGTCATTTTCTCATGTCACGCTATTTTTCGCGCCCTCTCGTCGCTGCTGATCGGGCGGAGTGTCGCTCGCTCAGCCAAGTTCCGCCAACCTGCCCTGGAGCCAGTCACCGCCAGATGGTGGAGGCAACTGCTGGTCCGCGGTCGTGATGGGTGAGGGAGAGAGGGAGGTATAGGAGACGGAGGTAAGAAGGAGGCAGGGAGGGAGGTGAAGAGGGGGAAGGTCCTCGTTTGAGCCTCCCTGCCCCAGGCGTTATAGTTGCCGCGCGTCGCTAGTCTGCCTAACCTTTCCTCTTCACGCCTTGTTTTTTCCCTCCCAAAACTCGCTTCCTAAGGCCCTCTGTCGGTAGATTGAGGCGTCTAGGGATCCCTTGCGTTTCTGGTATACCCGCCACGCCCATCGTCCCCAAGAAAGAGAGAGAGAGAGAGAGAGAGAGAGAGAGAGAGAGAGAGAGAGAGAGAGAGAGAGAGAGAGAGAGAGAGAGAGAGAGAGAGAGAGAGAGAGAGAGACAGAGACAGAGAGAGAGAGAGAGAGAGAGAGAGAGAGAGAGAGAGAGACAGAGAGAGAGAGAGAGAGAGAGAGAGAGAGAGAGAGAGAGAGAGAGAGAGAGAGAGAGAGAGAGAGAGAGAGAGAGAAAATTGGGGGAGGGGGACATGTAGGAGGGAGGGAGTGGGTAATGCCACCGACCCGACCAAGTTAGCCCAACGTGGCCCTTCACATGCGGGTTTGGGCTATAGCTGCTACACTGACAACCACCTGTATACTCGCCCTCACTCCTCGTAGACAAACCTATGTAATTGTTGCTATTGTTGATTAAACCACCACCACCACCGAGCTCTAGACCAACATTTCTTCTATTGTCTGCCCTCATGTATATTCTTATGTATTCCTCCTCATCCACCTTCCTTCCTCCTCCTCCTCCTCCTCCTCCTCCTCCTCCTCCTCCTTCCCCTCCTCCTCCACTTCCTATTCATTCCACTCCAAGAATTTGTACATTTGCATATATTTATTAAACTAATAGTAGTAGTAGTAATACATGTAATAATAGTAGTAGTAGTAGTAGTAGTAGTAGTGGTAGTAGTAGTAGTAGTAGTAGTAGTAGTAGTAGTAGTAGAAGTAGTAGTAGTAGCAGCAGTAGTTAGGAGAGAAAGAGTATAAGGAAGAAAAATGTGTACAGTTGGAAGTTTTGAAAATAATAATTAACAGAGTAGAAAAATTTGTGTATAAATGAGAGAAAGATAAAGGCGTAGTGCGAAATCTGAAGAAGAAAAAAAATTACATCAATTAGAAAGGAAAAAAGATGAGTATAAAAACATGAAACCGTGGAATAAATGAAGATGGGCTACTGAGAACACGAACAATAAATATGGAGGTGAAAGAGAGGCTGAAAGACAGACTAACGAGAGAAGAACTACATTGCATCCACGTGATACTAACATGAAATTTAAGATTACAGTTCCCTAGGTGAGGAGGGAGGTGTGCAACCGCCTCGTGTCTCTCCTTCCCTCCTTTCCTTTATTCCCCTTCTCCCTCCCTCTCCCCCTCTCCCCTGGTATGCCTTTCTCCAGGAAACACGTGGGAGACAGGGTAATTTTTTTTTTTCCTCTCTAACGTTGGATGAGAGAGAGAGAGAGAGAGAGAGAGAGAGAGAGAGAGAGAGAGAGAGAGAGAGAGAGAGAGAGAGAGAGAGAGAGAGAGAGAGAGAGAGAGAGAGAGAGAGAGAGAGAGAGAGTGTGCCTACTATCCCCTATGATATAATACAAAGTTGACAAGTGGGTGTGAATTAAAGCGATGTGAGCGGAAATTACTGTTCATGATGAAACGGTAAACATATCCGGAAACGATTAGGAAAATGTTTTTGAATACGAACGTTTTTGTCATTATTTCCACTATTTCCTTTGGGGTTCCTACTATTACCTGCTGATATTGGTTTTCCTGTCTCAGAGGAACACTTATTTCCTTCTATTTTATTTCTTCACACACTGGAGATAATAGTCAATAGTTTATAGTACATTTTGAGTTTTATTTATGTTAGTGAGTATTGGGGGACGCGTATAGAAGTGAAGACAATGAAGTGTGAAGGACAGTGACGTTGGTGCCCCAGGGATTAGTGTGACAGATGCCAGATACATAAACAATTTTCATTCGTACTGTTTTGCCGGTAATATGTTTTCGATTTGCAATTCCAGTGCTAAAAATAGGATCCGACGTCACTTTAAACCCTGCGTCCTATGGTTCTCATGGGTGGAAGTTCCGTCGAGTGGTGACATCACAATAAGTTCGACAAAATCCCGCCAGATGGCCCGCCCTTCGCTGTGCTCTTTTGTCCTTGACTTCAGCTCACCGCGCCAAAACTTTTTTTTATATTTACGTCACTAGTTCGTGGGTGATTTACTATTTGAAATTTACAGTAACAAGGAAAAGTAAGTGGAAACTCATAAATTGTTGTTTGATATTTTTTTCTTAATACTTAAATTAGACTCACGGGCTCAAAGACAGAGCCAAGAAAGACAAGGAAGCGTTGATGTTTCCTACCTGGCCATCTTGAAATCAGCGTTCATTTTTTTTTTCATAGCCTTATAATTTCGACTTACTACGTACGGATGCAGTTCTATATTTCATCTCTTTTTTTAGTATCAGGAAATTTGAAGGACCTGTTGAAGGAGGGAAAAGTGGCTGGATGGCTCGAGGAAATAAGCATTTTATAAATTATCCTGACCTGCCATAACTTACCGAGATGAAATGTGTCCGAAACTCTCAGAAAGTTAGGTGCGGCACGCTAGGAATCTCTCTCTCTCTCTCTCTCTCTCTCTCTCTCTCTCTCTCTCTCTCTCTCTCTCTCTCTCTCTCTCTCTTGGCTGTGAGTGTATTGTGTCCTGGGCCATCTGGTGAAGCTTTGACCTGCCTACCGCCCGTAACAGAGAGAGAGAGAGAGAGAGAGAGAAAGAGAGAGAGAGAGAGAATCGTGGGTTAGGACCATGAGGTTGCCGACCCAGCCTCGGGCATATCTTGAGGCACCCTCCTCCCTCCTTCCCCTTGGCCTTGCTCGTCCCTCCTACCTCCTTCCATTCTTCTCTTCTTCCCGTCTCACCCGCCCTTTCCCTCCCGCCCCCCCTTCTCTCTCTCTCTCTCTCTCTCTCTCTCTCTCTCTCTCTCTCTCTCTCTCTCTCTCTCTCTCTCTCTCTCTCTCTCTCTCTCACGTCAGTCGGAGGAAAACTATGGATGTTCATATTTTGCATATAATAGGTGCTTCAGACAGAAATTTGATATGCATTTTTTTGTTGTTGTATTGGTAAATTACATACATACATTGTTATACACAAACTAATTTCAACATGATCTACTTCTAAGAGAGAGAGAGAGAGAGAGAGAGAGAGAGAGAGAGAGAGAATATCGTGGATCTACTTGAGAAATAGCTGAAAAAGACGAATCGGCCACCCACGGTATTCCGGCATGCCAATTGCCCCAGCCAGACAGTTTCGTTCTTTCCTTTCTTCCTCGTCACTCTCAATATTGCCCCTGAAACTTTTTTTTGTCACTGTAACGTTTTATCATCTCCCTACTTTTTTTCTTCAAAATGCTTTAGTCTCCTACTGTGTTTCGCCTCTTTAAAATCGCCTCAGGCTCTTTTTCACCTAAGGATTATATACAATATGTATATCTTCCTTTATTTCACCTCTAGCAGTTTCGTTCCTTTGCTTGTGAGCTTAACATTTTCGTTTAAACCTGTTTTTTTTTTTTTTTATCTTCTCTAAGTGACGTATTCAATTTCGGTCCCAACTGTTCATGTTACCCACAATTCATTAGTATTTGACAGAAGCAAAAGTGCAAGACAAGAAATTAGACCGATAACATAAAATAAACTTACAACCTTAGATATAATAAACAGTGCACTTCAAGTTTCTGCAGCTACGTACTGTGATGTAAGGAGTTATGACGTACTACATACATGGATGATTTACTCTATTATATAACTCTTGCACTCCTACCGTCAAAACAAAAGACTCAGCAAGGATGTTTTTTTGTTGTCTGTTATGTAAATGGAAAGTGTGTGACGTTTGAATGACTTTACTCAGTGTTGCCAACGTAGTCACAACATGCACATCCTTTGACTTTGAGTTTTTTTTTTTTTTTTTAAGACTACGATCAGTGTCATCAAACATTGGTGACTGATTTATTTTATTTAGTTATTGTATTGTTGGTTATTGATTCTCAGGAGTGTAGCATACGGTCATGACATGTTGAATTTCAGTATCATTCATGTTTTGCTGTAGTTTATATTTTATTTATTCTTTATTTTAGGAAGGTTTATGAATCAGTCCTGTAGTGTAGATAGTTAAGTACAGATGATGTTAGCTGCCTGTTTAAGGGTAATCTAAGAATGGGTCTAAAAGTTGTGTAAATTGATAAATAATGCAGGTAGAATGTATCGTGTGTATGTGTGTGTGTGTGTGTGTGTGTGTGTGTGTGTGTGTGTGTGTGTGTGTGTGTCTAACCTGGGAGTTGACGGGAAATGGTTACCCACGAAGAGCTCACAGGAAGGATATTACAGACCGGGAAAAAATAATTTTTCTCTCTCTCTTTCTCTCTCTCTCTCTCTCTCTCTCTCTCTCTCTCTCTCTCTCTCTCTCTCTCTCTCTCTCTGTGTGTGTGTGTGTGTGTGTGTGTGTGTGTGTATGCTGGTGAAATAGTTTAATGTTTATTCATATGATTAAGGTCACTGCCTAAGACATTATGCCAAACAAGTAAATTTGTTATATTTGATTGTTACAAATTGTGTGTGTGTGTGTGTGTGTGTGTGTGTGTGTGTGTGTGTGTGTGTGTGTGTGTGTGTGTGTGTGTGTGTGTATGTGTGTGTATGCTGGTGAAATAGTTTAATGTTTATTCATATGATTAAGGTCACTGCCTAAGACATTATGCCAAACAAGTAAATTTGTTATATTTGATTGTTACAAATTGTGTGTGTGTGTGTGTGTGTGTGTGTGTGTGTGTGTGTGTGTGTGTGTGTGTGTGTG
This sequence comes from Cancer borealis, assembly GCA_036785275.1. NCBI lineage: Eukaryota > Metazoa > Arthropoda > Malacostraca > Decapoda > Cancridae > Cancer > Cancer borealis. The sequence continues at coordinate 12,823 of JAXIVD010003084.1, forward strand.
TGTGTTAGAGTTGAGGGTACGCTTCCAGGCAGGTAGAAAGAAAACAGTCACGTGGATTCATGTGTGTGTGTGTGTGTGTGTGTGTGTGTGTGTGTGTGTGTGTGTGTGTGTGTGTAGGGTACGATCTCGTCCGGGTTATCTTCGCCATATTCATGACTCTTCAAAGAAATTTTATAGCAAGTGTCTGCAATGAACCTTCTTCCTTTCGTTGGCAATGATGGGGTGTGCTTCTTGGGCGGTAGTAATAGTAGTAGTAATAGTAGTAGCAGTAGCAGTAGGAGTAGGAGGAGGAGGAGGAGGAGGAAAGAGAGGTTGTTACATTTGGAAGTACTAGTAGCAGCAGCAGTGGTATAAACAGTAACATTAGTTTTTGTAACACTATCAAGCAAGTAAATAGTATAGAAGTGTTTAGTCGTTTGGAATTATGAAATTTCAATACTTCACACAATTCAGAAGTAAAGCTTTAAGCCTATATTTAGTCATTTTTCGCCGTAACAAATTTTCCTATCGCTACATTGATGTTTTATTCATATATATTTATTCGTTATATATTATTTGTTTTATTGCTTGTTAAGAAGAGGCTTGCAGTGCTGGTGATAGTGAACAAGAAGAGAGGAGAGAAGGAACAAAATAATAAGAGAAGCAAGATCTTGTTTTGCAGTATTCATTGTAGTAGTAGTAGTGGTAGTGTTAGTAGTAGAGGATGTCACTCTGTTGGCGCCCTGGTCTGGATGACATCTAATTAAGGTTACAGTTAAATGCTCAGTAATTAAGTAGTTGACAAGATCATGCAGGCGCCCGCATCTCTCTCTCTTTCTCTGTTATCTTTTGCTTTAATAAGTTTTCATATATTCGTCGAGAGAGAGAGAGAGAGAGAGAGAGAGAGAGAGAGAGAGAGAGAGAGAGAGAGAGAGAGAGAGAGAGAGAGAGAGTCACAACCACATTGCTAATCACCAACTTTGTAAACATTTCAGTTAGGACCGTGATGTAATATGCACTCAGACACTGTTGGTTGGCCATCTATTGCTTGACTCTATACTTGTTTACGTTTCTCAAAACACGCCTCAATCACCACCACACACACTCTCGCTGGCTACAACCGGAATGCTTAGTAAAGGCAGTGTTGACAAGCACAGTTCAAGGCTAAAATGTAAATCTTCTATAACTTCCTAATGTGTGTGAAGTCGCGTTCTTCCTCGAAGTGTCAAGTTTAGGTGTTTAAGAAGGGGATGGAGTAGTGTTATCATGTATTTTTTAGTGTAGGCTATTGGTAGGGACTAGTTGGGTCAGCGCGTAAGTGTGAGAGTGAGGGTGGCAGTGTAACACGACCCTCCTGCCAATGTGACCCTGGCTGTCCGTGCGGGTGCCATGTGTTCACACACACACACACACACACACACTGATGCTGTATGGACGGACTCAGTCTTTTTCTATATATATATATATATATATATATATATATATATATATATATATATATATATATATATATATATATATATCAAGCCATATGTGCGTGTTCTTACATAATTGTATTGCTACAGGATTTATTCAAGTTCGTCGTGTCTCGTCTTACGATATGATGTAATGTTTTTTCCTTTAAACTTGATATTTTTAGTATATGACTTTTTCAGGTAGTACATTCCACTAATCTACTTATAGCTGACTTTACTCACATGTTTCACTAATCTTTATATATAAACTTTTGCTGTGTCTTAAAGATGACTGCATGTATTATGATCATTAGTATAATTTTTTTTAACCATCCATTATTTTACATAGTATGATCAGATCGTGTCTTTTTCTTCTCTTGTTAAACGCTAATATCTTGTAGGCTAAGTAAAAAACCCATCTTTTAGCTGCTCTTTTTAACATGAATTTTCGATTGTGGATTCCATATTTTTGCATATTCAAGTGTTGGTTTAATGAAGGATGCAGCAGATAAAGGGTACTCTTATATTCGCTTACAGGTTGTAATACATTTTTCTTACTTTACCAGATATATGGTCATCTGATAAATTTGTTATCAACAATTCCTTATAAATCTTGCCCTTTGTCAGATACATGTAAACTGTTCCCTAGTTTGTGTGGGTATGTAGGTGTGTAGGGATGGGTGTGGGGTGGGTAGGGATGAGGTAGAGAGGTATGTCTGCGTGCGAATGCAATATACAGCTGCAGTCTTATTTTCATTGAATGAGTGACCATGCGCAGCCTTGGTGGTGTGCGTTGCCGCGCACCACACCGATGCCTGTCTTGCCTTGCCGTTGCACCTTCTCTTAGGATGCAGGCTTTAGGCTTCACCATTGCATGGAGTGACCAATTTTTCCCTATCATTTGAGCTAAAAATACTGGTTAAGTACATGTAGGGAGGACAGGACGGAGCCAAACGGAGCCATTGAGTGATCTGCAGGTGGCTCGTGCGGCACCCATTCAAGGCGGCGCCTCGCCACTGTTTTCAACATGCCGCGGTGCAACCAAGTACACCCAAGGGAATAAAACGCCTTACAATAGGATAAATTTGTTATTACTAAATTTTTCCATGTGGTTGTGCGCCTCTATTAGAAATACTGAGGGTCACGTGCCATGGTAAGAACTGGGGGCACTGGCACCTCTAGGGCAGCGGTTCCTCACCCGCCCTCAACACACTTGCGTCATCAGGGCCACCACCAGACCCTGCACGTGCCTGCTCCTCCTTGTGTCTCAAATACCTACCATCCAGCCACTGTATTTTTTTTTTTTCTTCATCATGGGTTGTGTGAGACTGCACTACAGCACTGCTGAGGTTCCTGGACGAGCATGGCTGTGGTGGGTAGGGGCGTGGCACCGTGGGGCGAGAAGCCGGCCAGCCGTAGCTTCAGCGAGGGTGTGGACGCTCATCTGCCGCCCAGCTAGGCCACCCTTCCCCGTCGGGATTGAGCTAAAGCTCACCAATCTCACGGATAGTTAAGGTGGTGTAGCGGCGGCCCTATATGACGTGACGACCCGCTGGGAACACGAGGCTCCATCACCTTCCGTCGCTCAGCTCACCGGCCATAGAAGAATGGTTGGCCAGTTCCATGAGAGAACGCAAGATGTGGACATGTCAAATGTGGGTATGAGCACAGCCACTAACACATCCTCCGCAGCCATACTTTTTTTTTCTGAGCTCTGATCTTCTGAACATCGTGAGACGAGGGTGAGGGTTTCTGAACGTTTTTACAGACTGTTCTCCTCTGCCCATTTTGGGCAGAGGGTGCGAGGCGGCTAATGATGCCCTACGAATGTGCCAGGTAGGCATGGCGGCATCAACGTTGGCCATGTACCTTCGGGGCAACATAAGACGACCGCGTCCACCGCACTCTACAAAACAATGTTCTCCCCTCAATGCAGATTTCCGACGCGCAGGTGGATGAGTGTGGATCTAGTCATGATTGAAGGACCATGTACCAGAAGCACGCCCATCCGCCCGTACGCCGCCCTTCTAACAAGCCAACCAACCAACCATTTCCTCCACCGATGCAGAATTACAGAGCTCCGACGTACGAGTTCGCGGGACCGATACAAGAGTAATGGTTTTGGTGTGACGCACCGCGTGTCTGGATGATGTCCGTCGTTGTTCCGCGGCGCCGCAATGCACTGAAAAGAGAAACGTCCACGTCACTATTGTGTGTGTGTGTGTGACATCATCCAGGATCTTAATCAAGTCTGGGACCCTTGCACACTGTTCACGGTGCGAGTGTCCGACCACGGCAATGTGTGTGTGTGTGTGTGTGTGTATATATATATATATATATATATATATATATATATATATATATATATATATATATATATATATATATATATATATATATATATCGTGTTTAGGGACGCGCGCAGCACAGCCACAATTTACTTCCAGCGAGACTTACAAAGTTTTGTAAGTGTCGTAAAGTTAATACGGTTGAGTTACTTGACTGAGGCCAACTTTGATGATGACTGGGGCGGGGGTGAGTGGCGGGCCTGTTAGCCTCCCGGCCGCCGCGCGAGCCCAGTGGCAGCTTTTGGAACAAACTGCGCCACGCAAGGCTGTGGAACCTTTCTCACGGCGCCTCCAAACTCACCTCCCGCGTTCCGCTCCTCGTGTTCCCCAGGAGCGACGCGCGGGCTGCAACTCGCCTCATCTTGCCCGGGTGGTGTTCGTGCGACTCACTGAACGTTTGAGAGAGGGGGGGAAGGGGGTTCGGGAGGGAACGAGGGAAGTGCTTCGTCGAGAAATACACAACGAATACTGAGCACTTGATGTTGGTTAACCTGATTCTGGTTCCATCCCTCCCTGCCCCAATCCCCCCTCCCGTTGTATGGCCCCACCTCCACAACTCCCGCTCGTTCCCCCGCTCCCATCCCCCAGCTCCCCATCGCCACTCCCTCTCGCCCCAGGATGCGCGATGCCTCAACATTGTTTGGTCACTCCTGAGAACGTGGAGCCAGAACACTGTCCAGCATCCCACTGGAGGAGTGAAAGGTGTCGTAGGCCTCGTCACTGAAATTCTTGTTTGTTCCTGTGGCTCGAGTTAGATAATAAAATATATGTGTCGATGCGGCACTGATGACAATGAGAACCCTTGCCTGGGCGGCAACACAGCGGGCCACCATACTACTGCCACCACCACACAGCTCACGCTCTCCGCATGTCCCTGCCTTCTGATCAGTGCTGCCAATACTTTGCATGCGTTGGGCTGATTCACATACATCCTTCTTTCCCCTTAAAATCAGTAGGCGGTCCAATATGCTTTTTTTTTTAACCAGTTTGAATTGTAATGGAAGATAGTTGATGTTAAAATTGCATTTTTTCGTCTGCTTCTGATGCTTCCATTCTGTCGGAAACTGGGAACTTCGATGACTGGCAAGACACAATGTTGAAAGCTAATTATTTCCAACATATATTCTTAATATATCATTGGACGGGCTACTCCACTCGAAAATGGAGTGTACATATCAACACATTACTGAAAATACACAATCGGTGAGAGAGAGAGAGAGAGAGAGAGAGAGAGAGAGAGAGAGAGAGAGAGAGAGAGAGAGAGAGAGAGAGAGAGAGAGAGAGAGAGAGAGAGAGAGAGAGAGAGAGAGAGAGAGAGAGAGAGATGGAAGAAAAGAGAGGGGTGGTATAGAGGGATGATAGGGGTGGGGAAGTGAGGACAGGTAACCAACCAACCGCCTTTGGTCCACCTCCGAAATTCCTAAATTCCTCGTGTTGGAGATTAACCTTCTCTTTTCAGCCCTCGTGTTGCCCAGCACCCGCCTCTACTGGGATGCGTATTAGGACCTTCCTATGTATTCTATGTAAGCATTCACTTATCACCTATATATGAATACTAACTGCAGTCCTTGATACATTTGTGATGGCTGCTGATGGGGATAAGTTACTCAAAATCAAGGGTTAGACCGTTAGACCAATACCTTGGATTAGTTAGGATTGTTTTTACTTTGTCCATACGATAGCAAGAATGTCTATTTAATATCCTGGACTCCAGGTTGAATAGCTTAATTCGTTATATACTTTAGCAACGCCACTGTACTTGTCCTCTTTTCTTACCCTTGCAAGTCATCACGTTGTTCCGTACCGGTAGAGGTTGTAAGGTTTATGGTGCCTGGTGGCCGTGGTAGCCCCGGATTTCACCCCAGGCCCATGGCGTCAGCCCGCCTCTTGCGACTCCACACGGCACGAAGAGAGGCAACGAGGGGGAACTTTCGTAGACTGGTTCCCCGTATTTCAATGCACTGCTACTTGATTAACTACATAAGGCGTCATAAGTCATCTTTAGCAATATTTCGGTATATTAAAAGGTAAATTAAAATCCTTCCATGTAATTAATTCCATCATAATTCTTGCCCTCAAGGTACTCATTTTCACAGTTGGTGTAATTGCTATCGTGTACACATTAGTAACCAACAATGCAGTCATAATGGTGTTATGGGTTGCACTGCCAGCAAGCTCATTTTTCGACCTGATTCAGGTGTCACTCAGACACAGCCAACCTTCCTGTTCATGGAGCTGGAATTTCCATGTAATAGCTGGGCTGCGGGGAGGAGCCACCTTCTGGCTAAGTGTTGCTTGCACGTGATAGTTAATAGGGATATACTGGTGTGTGTGTGTGTGTGTGTGTGTGTGTGTGTGTGTGTGTGTGTGTGTGTGTGTGTGTGTGTGTGTGTGTGTGTGTGTGTGTGTGTGTTCACCATGGTCTGGATTCGTGATCGTCATGCAGCCATTATCCTCCCCGAAACAGCCCAGTGCTCATAGACGGTAAGGCTGAGACCTGTAACAGATCACACACATCCATTCCCTTGTTCAAGGGAGACAACAACCGCTCCCTGTTAGTGAAAGATCTTTAGCAACCTGAGCAGGGTTCGAACTCACGCCTTGCCGGGTGACAGACGGTGCTCGTTCCATTGGCCCACGGGAGTGTGTGACTGTGTATGTGTGTGTGTGTGTGTGTGGGGTTGACTTTATAAATAGTTTCGGTCCTTCTCTACGTACTCATATGTTTAAGGCAAAACACTAGCAAGTCAATACATTTAAGTGGTGTTTAGTATATAAATAATTAATGCCTATTATAGTATTGGATTATTGCAGTTATTAGTACAAATAGAATAGATAAGCTAGTCCTTGGAACCCTTGGTCTTCTTCTTCTTGTGACCCGTTTCGCTTTAGATCGCTTCATAGGTCCTGTCTTCCCTCGGTGTTATGGCTCCTCTATCTATCCAGTATCCAGTATTCACTATACATGGAGAGGAAGAAGTATGAGTTCTCTTAAGTATCAGAACATTTTCTACGCCTCCTCTGTCCTTCCTGAACCCACTCTGCTCCTCTCCTAATTCTGCCCACTTCAATAGCTTGGTACGTGTTAATCATCTATCCGAACATCTTGGCCAATACGTTCATTACTGCTATAGGTCTATAGTTTTCTATTTCCTCTTTTGGTTTTCTTCCTTTGTGTATTAATGTTACTCTACTCCCTTGCCAGTCCTGTGGCACCACTCGATTCTTTTCCTTAGATTTCCTTAACTAACTTGAGTAGTGTTTATTTCAGGGCTTCACCGCCATACTTTTTTATTTCCCCTATCATACCGTCTGTTTCACCTGCTTTTCCGATTTTGATTGCTTCAACTGCAGCGTTTACATCCTCAGCCTCAATTTCTATATTTTCTATGTATCGCTCCTCACTGTAGATTACTAGATTTTCCGTGGTTTCTGTTTCCTGTTCTTTCCATATAACTTTTTTTTTCTTCAAAAAAACGTTCTATTATGAAATGATTTCCTGCTCGTTCATTATTTCTTTGCCATCAACTTTTAACCTAATCTCTTGGTGCGTCTTTGCTCCAACTGGTTTCTCTTCAGTCTTCTCCAACCTTCCTTTTGTCTTTCTCTGCGAGGCATGTTGTTCAAAGCCTGTGTTTGTTCTCCCCATTTCCCTATCTATTTCCTAATGATAACCTGAACTGCTTTTTTTGCATCGGAGTAGCTTTTCCAGGCCTCTGTCCATTATTTTTCATATCTCTGCTAATACTTTTTCACCATTTGTATCAGACTCCTTTGTATTATGTTTTCTCTCTTCCTATCTTCTATTGTCTTCTTTATCCCACCAGCCTTTGAATTTTGTCTTCTTGTCTTGTCCTATTTTGAATTGTCTCAGTTGGTCGAGTTGGTAGAGTGAAATTAAATCCGTGTTATGTTATCGATAATCTAAGTTGTAATATTAAGGTTTGAAACAATTTTATTGAATGTAGCCTTAGTTTAATTATAAGTAGGTAAATAATGTTAATATGTCGCCTTTACTAGATATATGGGAGTTGATCCATAAATCTGCCAATTTGCAAACATTGGCAAACACCAACAACACGAACACTTGAACCTTCTCACCCCACTGTACGTATTTCTGTTTGAATCTCTGTTATTACATTGTTCATGGAGCCGGTAATAATTGTGTGGTGCTCTATACCTACTCAAGAATGGATTGTAATTAAGGAATGATAATATTAATGGAAGTTAAGGTCATAATAATGTGATTTCTCTATGTGTGGTGGGTAGGTGGAGGTGGGAATGACCTTACGTCTATAGTCTACACACTTGTAATTCAATGTCAAAATTAGTTGTATTACATATTTACGCCTGTCTCATTAAGAGGAACACCATTGTGATATATTTATTACCGTTTATATGTAGTAGATGTATTTTTCCACCGTAAGATATTTAAATGTAGTGGATTGGCAAAAGTGTATGTGAATTACCTACTTGATGTTAGAGTTGTGTTAGGTTGTATACCATGAGAGGTTTAGTTTTATTAATATATTGTGAGGAATTTTTGTTCTGGTGAGTTTTGATGTTTTTCATTAACTTACTTGCATTTTCTCATGCCAAGGAGGTTTAGTTAGGTTCAATTGAGTTAGGTTGAAAGAAATTGCCACGGTTGTAACATATATAACAATTACATCAACTTAAAAGGTTATTAAAAGAGTTTTGTCCACCAAACTAAGACAGGTATACCTATGTAAATTTACCTTAAAATTTGGGTCAGGAACCAGCTTTGTCAATAATACAAAAATTTTGTGGACAACTTGCAGTTTTAACCAACCAATGAATTTTTAGTGTACCTTGTGTTTATGTGGTGATTTAAGTAGTGAATTGATTTATTTTACTCCTTATTTTTGTTGCAACATCAAGCAAGTCTAACGATATATGAAACCTTAGTGTAGTGTTAGGAGAGTCAGGGTTGTCGTAAGTGTGGAGTGTTCTTAACATTAACCCTGATTTTGACGTCATTCTCCCGTATTTATTTAATGCTTGGTGAGTAGAGATGAGTTGCAGCGTTTAAGAAGACAAACCCATTTTGTCTTCATCTGACCCAGAAATGATTATTATTATTATAATTTTCATTATTATTATTAGCCCTGTGTTTGGGGCTACAAGAGTTCTACCACCGTAATCCCTGCGGTTCATAAAAGGTGACTAAAGTGATTGATTGAGGGTCTAGGAAACCCCTCCTCTGTATATTCTTCTACAGAAAAAACAAAGCGCAGAGGAGGAAGGGAAAGCAATGTCTCCCTAAACTCTGGCCTGCCTTGTCTTAACATTATTGTTATTATTATTATCATTATTAATATTATTATTATTGTTATTATTATTATTATTATTATTATTATCATTATCATTATCATTATCATTATCATTATGATTCTTGTTTCTATTGTTATAATTATTATGATTATTAATTTATGAATTGATAAATTTGATTAATTAATTTGTTTAATCATTACATTATTTTCTCTTATTATATATTTACTTATTTATTTATTTTATTTGTTGTATGATTCAGTTACAAATACCTTCATCTTTCTTCCAGGTGACTGCTGAAGACTATCAAGATGGACGGGGAGGTGCTAATGGAGGTGCCTCAGAAGCTGCAGATGCTGGTTCGTCTGGTGGTGCGCGGCTTCTACACCACCGAGGACATTCTCATCATTGACATGCTGGTCCGCAACTTCTGTAAGTTATACACTGGAGAGGACTGAGTGCACTCATAAGTAATCAAACAGGAAATTTGTCATCAATGGCTTAGATGTTGAGTATGAGAGTGTTCTTGACTTTTCAGTACTGCTTCAAGCCTTTTGTATTTGTTATAGGTATTAAGACCACTAAGTATGGCACATGGTTATAGAAATATAGACTGAACAATGCCGGCAAATGGTGAGAGTAGATAGTGGTGCACCGATGACTGAAACACAACCTTCCCCCCCACAGGCATGAGTGAAGAGGACTTGTGTGACTTGCTTAAGTTTGACCGCAAGATGCTGAGGCAGAGGATCAGCACCCTGCGTGCCGACCGCTTCATTCAGGCCCGCATGAAGATGGTCACTCTGGAGGACAACAAGACACAGAAGGAACAGTACTACTTCATCAACTACAAAGTGAGTCAATGACTGCTATTTTTTCAGACAACAAACAACCCCTGTGTAACAATGTTCTTCAAGTTTCTGTGGGTTTTCAGCTAAATATGTGTTCTATTGATATCTCTCCTTTCAGTGATGCATTTTCTCTAAGGTAACTAGTCAGGTGTGTAGGAGAAATGGATTGTATTGGGTTTAACAATCAGAATGAGAAAAAAGAGTAACTACATCAGACTGGTATGATGCATGTGGGCTTCACTTGTATTTTCTACTTCACAGAGTTTTGTGAATGTAGTGAAGTACAAACTGGATCACATGAGGAAGAAGTTGGAGATGGAAGAGCGAGACCAGACGAGTCGAGCTTCCTTCATCTGCCACTACTGCCAGCGAACCTACACTGACCTGGAGGTGTGGCACTCATGCTGATGATGCACTGCTTACTCCAACAGTGTAGATTTCACCTTACTCCTTGTTATCAGTTTCCACAGGTGTTGCTGGTGGCTGGTGAAGACATTTAAAGCATGAAGGACTATATTGTATTGTGGTGGAGACTCTAATCACTGTCTTCCAGCATGGTGGAACAAATTCATGCAATCATTCTACACTGAAATAGAAAATATATAGAAAATAGAATAATAAATCTTGATGTTACTTCCAGAATTAATTTGCATGATATATTTTCTTTGTACATTTCTTATAATGAGAATTGCTCTGTGTTGTGTGAAATTCATGTCTTGCTCATAAGATGTTTGATGAACATTCATCATGAGTTGAGTGTGTTGGCTTGTGATCATTTTAATAATTATGATTTAGGAGGGGTTTAAAATATCTATAAAGCTGTATAGAAATTTCAAGGTTTCAAATATTTTCAGTGTATGAAGAATGTATCCTAGTATTTCTTGGGTGTCCTCTCATGTATGAAATATGGCCAGTTGTACACAAAATTATAGTATAGAAGTTCGTTTTTAGAGGAGATACCATCATACATTGGCTTCCTTGACAGGCGGATCAGTTGCTGGACATAACTACAGGTCAGTTGTTGTGCATCATATGTAAGCAGGAGGTGCAGGAGGACATGTCAGGGATGCCGCGCCATGACACACGACTCCTCCTCACCAAGTTCAATGAGCAGATGGAACCACTGTTCAATCTTCTACGAGAGGTGAGGAACTCTGGTGTTTGTGCATGTGTTGATCTCATTCATTGTCTTTAGAGACACTGGAATAAGGATTGCCTGCAGTTACAGCCTTCCATGTCATGTGCTAATCTATTCCTACTTTGTTCCATTCTTTTAATGGAACACTGCCTTTTATTATTGTAATTTTGTAATAATTTTTTGACCTTTAGTTTGATTTAGGATTAATTTTTTTGGCAGAAGGCTATGACGTTTCATTACTATATTACATAAGTGTATCAGGCAACTCCTGTCATTAAATTGAGTATTATGAATGTCAATATGAATATGTTCTGTGTTACAGGTTGAAAATATTAAACTGGCAGCTAAGTTCTCAGAGCCTCAGCCTAAAGACTTCAGTGACATCAAGAAGCCAGGGTAAAGCTCAAGTTTGTTGGTTTTTGAATAACATTTTTTCTCTTTCTCTGTCAAACTTTTCATAATATTATCAGGGATCTTTGTTGCATTATTATCATCACTGCATTCACTAATGTTTTGTTGGTTCTCTCTTACAGAATATCTTTGTTGTTCATGTGTTGTATGCAAGTCTTCAGAAGTTTGAGAAAGTTTACAACAGTGTCCAATGTTTCCGTAAAGTTTATGGTCAACATAATTTTCGGATGATGGCAAAATTTAGTTTTAATTAAGGGTTACAGTTTTTTCAACATGAATGTAATTATATAAGTATATATGAAATCATTATCATCCCCTATATTATTTTGCTGAATTTAAAAAGTGAATAATTGAAAATGTAGTGGTCTTAAAACACTTACTATTGTTTGGTCCTAAATATTAATATTGTAATGTATTTACACTGCCATCTCCTCCTGTCAACACAAGCTTCTCACTCCCACAGACAAGCCAAGCTCAAGGCTCCTGGTGATAATTCTCGTGTCTGGTCAGGAGATTCCACCAAGAAGACAGGGTTCCAGGTGAGAAAATGTATCCTCCTTTCTCTTCCTAGCATAATTATTATTTTTTTCTTCATATAACTGACAGTCTTCCACACAAATAGGGTGGCATCCAAGAAAAGTAATATACACTGCCCCATGTCATAGGAAACAAATTTTGAAAATAATATTTTGCACATCCACACCTCTTACTTAATTTTTGTGATTTTAAAATGATTTGTGTTAGTATTCCCCTAATTCATAATTAGTTTCTTGCTATTGATTTTACAAATTCTAAATACTGAATGTGAAAGGGTACCGTATTATGATATTATTTTAATTTAGTTTTTAGCATACTTAATTATAGGGATTATGTTATAGTATAGAGTGAGACATTTACATCCTTTTTCCTGATGCACAGGTTGAGGGCTCAATAGACGTGAACATCAATGCAGAAGGTGTAGGGGAGGAGACGGTGAAGGCCAAGGAGAAGCCCATCTGGCTCTCAGATGCCACCTCCCTTATCACCACCAACATCACCTCAGATACCAATACTCAGGTCAGTGGTGCAGGAGTCCCTCCCTGCTGGTGGTGTTCCTCCTTAGCCAATCAGAAAACAGCAGAGATTTTCAGTGCTTTTCAACTTTTATTTTCTTCACTTTATACTCACCCATTTATCAACCTTTTTTCTGTGTTGTGGTTTCAGTAGGTTGGTTCATAACATTGGAAAGGAAGCAAAGTTTATAATCACTTCAATAGGTCACATTATTACACTTCATGCACTTAAATCTCCACATTTATTTTAATGATCTATTCCTACATTTCCCACCTGACAAGTCTTGCCATTCACCTCCACAGCATACATGACTCACACCCATACTTATACATTGGCCCACAGTAACCCTCATGCCTCCCTATTCACAGACATGCAAAAAACGCAAAACAAAACCATACCTAAATTATGCCAAACTATGTGAAGGGGGGGTGCAGTGTGGAGGACTAGGAGACCAAGGCCTCATGGTCAGGCTCTGTGCGCTTGTTACTATCATTACTTTAGTCTCAAAATTATGAAGGAATAGTAATATTGTGGTTTAGAAGATCTTCCACTTAGACGCAA
>JAXIVD010003084.1:26109-50190 GCA_036785275.1 Cancer borealis
GAAGGAAATAAGAAAGGAAGGAAGGAAGAAAGGAAGGAAGGAAAGAATATGAGGAAGAAATATAGATAAAGGAAAGGAAAGAAGGAAGGTAAAGAAGAGAAGGAAGGAAGATAGGAAGGAATGGTAGACGTGATGTAATAATAGAAAGGAGGAAAGAAGAAGGTGAATATCGTGAGGAAAAAGATAATGAGGAAGATTAAAAGAAAGAAAAAAGAAAAGAAAGAAAAAAACAGGAAAGAAGAAGGAAAATCTGGTCAGGTTTATTTTTTTTATTTTTATTTTTTTTTTCATTTTTTTTGAGGTGGAATGCTTTGATTGGGTGGTCAGTGTGGAGGAAAATGAGGGAGGGATGTGGTGGTCAAGGTTAGTAGTAGAAGAGGAGGAGGAGGAGGAGGAGGAGGAGGAGGAGGAGGAGGAGGAGGAGGGAGCCTTGTTTGTGATGGTGGTGGTGGGTACTACTACTACTACTACTACTACTACTACTACTACTACTACTACTACTACTACTACTACTACTACTACTACTATCTTCTTCTTCTTCTTCTTCTTCCTCTTCTTCTTCTTCTTCTTCTTTTTCTTCTTCTTCTTCTTCTTCCTCTTCCTCTTCCTCTTCACCACACCTTTACAGATCATCTTGTTTAACTGGAATAACTTGACTGGAACCACACACACACACACACACACACACACACACACACACACACACACACACACACACACACACGCACACACGCCACTTACAACTTCCTTCTGCAGCTTTCCGCGCCCTGCCACGCCACCAAGACCTTAGCGAGGATAATGACCGCGCCCTCTGCCGCCCGCGTGTGCTAGGGAGGCAGGGAAAGGCGGCAGGGGCAGGGGCAGGTGTGGTAGGAGAAGGTGTGGTAGGAGGAGGAAGAGGAGGAGGAGGAGGAGGAGGAGGAGGAGGAGGAGGAGGAGGAGGAGGAGGAGGAGGAGGAGGGATGAGATGTGGAAGGGGTTAGGATGGGCACTGGAGGACGTGAGAGAGAGAGAGAGAGAGAGAGAGAGAGAGAGAGAGAGAGAGAGAGAGAGAGAGAGAGAGAGAGAGAGAGAGAGAGAGAGAGAGAGAGAGAGAGAGAGAGAGAGAGAGAGAGAGAGAGAGAGAGAGAGAGTACCACCAAACACCTGTCCTCTCTCTCACCTGTCTGTCTCTCTCTACCTGTATCACAAATCTTTCCATTCTCTCTAACTTATGAAGAAAAAAAAATTAGAGAGAAAAAAAAAAACTAAAATGAGGGAGAGATAATAGACAATAAGATAATATACAACTATAATAAGAGAGATAGAAAGAAAAGAAAGGGAGGAAGGGAGATAGGGCAGAGGGAGATGAGCTGGAGAGAGAGGCTTGGTGAGATGAGATGAGGGAGAGTGTGTGGATGCTACGGGATGGAATAAATGTGCAAATGGGTTGCTGTTAGTAGGGGGGACAGTGGGTGGGGGATAGTGGGCGTCAGGTGGGTAGGTGGGTAAGGTGGGTAGGTGGGCGGGTTGATGGCCGAGGTGTACCCACTCACTACCCACTGCCCACCCTTAGAAGGCTGCTGGAAGGACGTGTGGCAAGAATCCCTGCAGTATATTGAAGATTTACCTGGTGGGGAGAAAATTATATTGTATCTATATTTATAAGTATTCTGAAGTACATTGAATACTTAACTTACCTGATGGGGGAGGAAATTATATTATTTACCTGTCCTTTTCGTTTTTTTAATTCTATTTCATGATGTATTTGTTATCCGCTTCCAATAGATAGATAGATAGACAGAAAGGTAAATAGATAGATAGATAGATCCGCATTGTGAGCTCAGGTTAATCGAGATAACTTAATTTGCGAGTAGGTTTGCGAGAAAGTTCAGGATGATAAGAGAAGTGCCCAAGAAAGAGCAGGAGGAGGAGAAGGAGGAGGAGGAGGAGGAGGAGGAGGAGGAGACACTAGGCAGAGCAACCTTCAGTAATGGTTAGGTTTTCAAGTGCCTAGAGGTGGTGGTCCTGAGAGGGAAGAGGAGGTGGAGCAGGGAGAGAAAGGGCAGTAGAGTGTAGGAGGAGAGAAGGAGGAGGAGGAGGAGGAGGAGGAGGGAGGAGGAGGAGGAGGAGGAGGAGGAGGAGGAGGAGGAGGAGGAGTAGGAGTAGGAAGAGTAAGAGAAAGTCGCCAGGGCAGGAGAAAGCCTACCTAACACCTCTATGAGTAAGATTAATGTGGACTCTTGAGCAAAAATTCTTTCATGGCTTAAGATTGCACACACACACACACACACACACACACACACACACACACACACACACACACACACACACACACACACACACACACACACACACACGGTCCGCTAGCGTAGTGGTTAGCGCACTCGGCTCACAACCGAGGGGCCAGGGTTCGATCCCCTGGGCGGACGGAGAATATTTGGGCGAGTCTCCTTTCACGTGTAGCCTCTGTTCACCTAGCAGTGAGTAGGTACGGGATGTAAGTCGAGGGGTTGTGACCTCGTTGTCTCGGTGTGTTGTGTGTGAGTGGTCTCGGTCCAACCCAAAGATTGGTCACTATGAGCTTTGAGCTCTTTCCATAGGGGGACGGCCGGCTGTCTCGAGAGAGACCAGCAGCAGACTGTGACAGTGAATAACACACACACACACACACACACACACACACACACACACACACACACACACACACACACACACACACACACATGTACACGCTGTTTTAAGTTGCATATCATTGGGGAATGTTTAAAGGGTCACTGAGAGAGAGAGAGAGAGAGAGAGAGAGAGAGAGAGAGAGAGCGAGAATACTTTGTTAGTGTGTGTTACTAGTGGCAAGCAAGAAGGAAACTTGAAGTATATATATTTTATTAGTTTATTGACCTAGTCACACACACACAATATTATTATTATTATTATTATTATTATTATTATTATAGGTATCAGTTTTATTATTATTATCATCATTTAATTTCCTTTCTCTGTGTAGTTAATTAATGGTCTCGAAATTCTCAGAGGAAGAGAAAGAGAAAGAGAAAAAGAAAAAATCAATTAGTTTTCTTTGCCGGACTCTGAACAAGATGAGGAGAAGGAAGAAAGAAAGAGGAGGAGGAGGAGGAGGAGGAGGAGGAGGAGGAGGAGGGAGGAGGAGGAGGAGGAGGAGGAGGAGGAGGAACGCAGCTTTTTGTAACGGTTTGACCTCGTTTTCTGATGTGGTGCCGCCCCGCCGCTGGTCAGACCGGGGACTGCCTTAAGGGGTCAAGGGGTCGCTGCAGAGGTGAGAACTGGCTCCTGGCGGCCCCTGTAGGAACCAGCGTGGGCGTGATAGGACCAAGGAAGGATGGAAGGAAAGAAGAAAGGATGGAGGGAAGGAAGGAAGGATGGAAGAATGGAAGGATGGAAGAAGTAGGATATTTTGGTCCTGTTGCAATTTTTCCCTCTTCCTCCTCCTCCTCCTCCTCCTCCTCCTCCTCCTCCTCCTCCTCCTCCTCCTCCTCCTCCTCCTCCTCCTTTCCTGATGTGTAATGTTTTCTTGTTCCTTCGCATATAGAATGAAAAAAAAAATGGAGCAAAATTAACAATAAGGAAAATAAAAAATTAGATAATATATATAAAGTGATAATGATTAAAAGAAAAGAGAAAAAAATAATAAGAAAAAATAAAAACGTGATAATAAATACGAAATAGATAAGAATTAAGGAAATAATATGTAATGGAGGAAATATTTGATGTCAAGGAAGACAGGATAGAAAGGAGAAGAAAACCAGGTCAGGATAGTGAGAGGAGAGGAGAGGAGAGTCAGAGGTTAGTGGGGAAGTGTGTGGAGGTGAAGAGGGGACGAGGCTGAGGAAGAAGGAGGAGGAGGGGGAGGAGGAGGAGGAGGAGATGGAGGAGGAGGTAACGGAATGCACCTGACTGAAAGAACACAATGAGAACAAGGAAATGAGATAAAGAAAGAAAGAAAGAAAGAAAGAAAGATGCAGAGGATGAAGAGAGGATGACCTAAACGGGGATGGATGTGAAAGTACGATAAACAGTAATAATAAAAGAAGACGATGATAATAGAGAAATAGAATAATAGAGAGAGAATAAAATATAATAAGAATAAAAACAAATTACATTCCTAAAAGCGATACTGAATATTTTAAAAGAAACAAAACTAAACATAACAAAATTAAATAATAATAATTACATATAACTAAAAAAACAATGAAACAAAAAACTAACCCCCTTCCTGACCCCACCCCCCCAAAAAAAAAAAAAGATGGCGACATGACATGATGACGGTCAGGAAGATTGCACGTACAGAGGTAGTACGGGAGGTAGGGAGACAGGGGTAGGGACAGGGGTTGACTAGGGGTATGCAGGGGTGAGGGTGTGGGCGGGAGCAGCATAGCGGTTTTGGCAGACGGGGGCACGGTATGGGCTGGGTAGGGGGAGAGGGGGAAAGGGAAGGGGTGGGAGGTGAGGGGAGATGAGGGGTCAGAGGAAGGGCTAAGTAGCTGCTCAATGTGCCTGAGGGATTTCTGTTACTTTCCTCCTCCTCCTCTTCCTCCTCCTCCTCCTCCTCCTCCTCCTCCTCCTCTTCTTCCTCTTCCTCCTGTCCTTTTGTCTCTATCAAGTAGATATCATAATAGTCTCGTTAGGTCTAGTAGGACTGTTGTTGTCTGTTCTTCTTTTGTACTCCTTTGTACTCTCCTACTCCTCCTCTTCCTCCTCCTCCTCTTCCTCCTCCTCCTCCTTCTCCTGCGGTAGAAATCATTCGCTTCCATCATCATCCTCATCACCATCATTAGAGAGAGAGAGAGAGAGAGAGAGAGAGAGAGAGAGAGAGAGAGAGAGAGAGAGAGAGAGGTGCCTGTTTCGTGGTCGTTTATTTAAAAAAGGAAAGGTAAAGGATGTGCACCATGCATTTACCTGTCTACCTATGTGTGTGTGTGTGTGTGTGTGTGTGTGTGTGTGTGTGTGTGTGTGTGTGTGTGTGTGTGTGTGTGTGTGTGTGTGTGTGTGTGTGTGTGTGTGTGTGTGTGTGTGTAGTACATCTAACAGTTATTTTTCTTCTCCTATATTGTATCTCTACTATTAACACAATTTTCCTTTCTATTTTCTATTTTCTTTATTTATGTCTATCCATTCCATTTATCCATCTATCCATCTATCAACCTACCTATTTACTAACCTATCTATTACTGTATCATCTATTTATCCATACATTTATTAATCCATCGATCTATCCATCTATCCACTCTTAATTTATCTATCCACCTATCCATCCACTTCTCTATCTATCTATCTACCTATTCATCCACTTGTCTATCCGTCTATCTACCTATGTATCCACTTCTCTATCCATCTATCCACCTATCCATCCACTTGTCTATCCATCTATCCACCTATCCATCCACTTCTCTATCCATCTATCCACCTATTCATCCACTTGTCTATCCATCTATCCACGCAGCATCCACCTGTTCATCCATCCCCAGCAGGTGACTCAACGTGGGTGGAGTCACAGTCCAGCTTAACACAATGGTTCCTGTTTTGTGGCTGTTTTCTGTGTGTGTGTGTGTGTGTGTGTGTGTGTGTGTGTGTGTGTGTGTGTGTGTGTGTGTGTGTGTAGTGTGTAGTGTGTAGTGTGTAGTGTTTTACGGTATGCGACTTTCTTTTTATTATCGTTTTCATTGTTATTATTATTATTATTATTATTATTATTATTATTATTATTATTATTATTATTATTATTATTATTATTGTTATTCTTATTTTAGTATCAGTATAAGGACTAACAGCAATAACAGAAGTAGTAGTAGTAGTAGTAGTAGTAGTAGTAGTAGTAGTAGTAGTAGTAGTAGTAGTAAGTGGAGGTAGTGGAAGGGGTGGAAGTAAAGTAGGTGGATGGCCTAAGAAAAACAAATACATAAATAAATAAATAGATAAATATATAAATAAATAAATAAACAGAGGTCATGTAGTAGCAAGAAAAAAACAATAGATCAGAGAATACAACCCTAACTTATAATATAAATAAACACAGGTGGAGACAGGAGGTGGACACCGGTGGAGGCTTATAAATGACTTACCTTTGGGGGTGGATGAAGCAGTGGAGGAGGTGGAGGGTATAGTGTGTTGTGGGAGCATCACCTGGCCTGCCTGGTGGACTTTAATTGCAGCTTGTGGAACGATAAAGCGGAATATCACGCGAAGGTAGAATTAGTGGAGCCAGCTGGTCAAGAAGAGGGAGGTGTGTTGTGATGTGATGTACTGGGAGGAGGAGGAGAGGTGAGGTGAGGTGAGGTGTGGTGAGGTAAGGAGAGGAGAGGAGAGGAGAGGGATAGGGAGAAGAGGAGAGGAGAGGAGAGGGATTGGGGAAGGGAGGAGAGGAGAGGTGAAGTGAGGTGTTGGGGAAGGAAGGAAGGAGTGAGGAAGAGTGGAGACGAGAGGAGAGGATGGAGGAGGAAAATAGGATAGAAAGAAAAGAAAAACAAAACATAGAATAGGAGGAATAGGAGATAAAGAGTAAACAGAACACAAATATAATAACCAAGAATCAAAAGTAGATAAGAGATAAAAGAAGAGAAAAGAAGGAGTAACAATGAACCATAAGAAAAGGAAGGATAAAGGAGAGGAGAGAAGATAATGCGTGATAAAGTAATATTGCAATAAACAACACGAAGCAAGAAAGTGCAACCAATTATATTAGTAAATTTAAACAGTATTCGTGTTGTACGATAATTATCACAAAGGTACGATGTGGATATAATAATAGTGAGGCCGAGTGTATCACAATTACGAGAGAGAGAGAGAGAGAGAGAGAGAGAGAGAGAGAGAGAGAGAGAGAGAGAGAGAGAGAGAGAGAGAGAGAGAGAGAGAGAGAGAGAGAGAGAGAGAGAGAGAGAGAGAGAGAGAGAGAGAGAGAGAGAGAGAGAGAGAGAGAGAGAGAGAGAGAGAGAGAGAGAGAGAGAGAGAGAGAGAGCGAGAGCGAGAGAGAGAGAGAGAGAGAGAGAGAGAGAGAGAGAGAGAGAGAGAGAGAGAGAGAGAGAGAGAGAATTGACAAGCGAAGTGAGAGAAATGTTAAAAGTTTTCGCCACAATATTGGTAAAAGTTCAGTTACGAAAAAATATTGAAAATCTGTTCCACACATAAAGCGAAAGAGAAAGAAAGATAGAAAGAAAAAGTAGAATAAATATAAATAAAATGCAAAACTCGCACGCCACACTATACAAAATGAAAAATATAATATACAAAAATTGGTTTGATAAATAGACTGACGGAAAAGTTGAAAATAGTTGAAGAGGGTAAAAAAAAAGTGAATCAAAAGTTGTCTTAACTGTATCTTTCTTTTAAGTAGTTATTATGTCAACCAAACATGACTTGTATATTATCATTTTCATCTCCAACTGTTATATTTTTTCCTTAATTTTTCCTTCTTATAATTATCACCATTTAACATCTTACTTTTCCTTATTGTCTTTATAACTATCACTTTTTACCATTAACAAAACACTAACATAAAGTATAAGACGTATATCCTCCTTACAATACATAACTACTAACTCTATGTTCTTATATTAATTACTCTTAAGAACATCACTATATCAAGGTTGCGTTCTATTTTTTTTTACCTTCCAATCGCTGTATCTTTTATTAATAGCTTGACCCGAATTTAATGACCTACCGTTCCCGCTACTACTAACTCCTTTTAATGTTCTTTTTTGATGTGTATTTGTGTGATGTGGAGTCATTATAATCAGGTTTTTCCTTTTTTTTCTCTTTCCTCATCAAGTTAATGAAAACAAAAAAGCGTGATACTACTGGTTTCTAGCGTGTCATTTTATTTTATTTTTTTTATATACAAGATTAGTTTTCATACCACGTTCATTAAAGATTATGTGTTTGTTCATTCTTAAACAAATGTATTTCACTTCTTGCCCGTCCTTCTCCTCTTCCTCCTCTTTCTCTTCCTCTTCTTCTTCCTCTTCCTCTTCCTCCTTCTCCTACCCTGAGACGGATAATAATACGATCCTGGTCTTGCCTTCAGTAGAGGATTGAGTGTGTGTGTGTGTGTGTGTGTGTGTGTGTGTGTGTGTGTGTGTGTGTGTGTGTGTGTGTGTGTGTGTGTGTGTGTGTGTGTGTGTGTGTGTTGTCGTTTCCCTAACAATATTGAATTTCCTGGAAGGCAGAGTTAAGCTGTGACGGAAGGAGCAATAATTCGTTGCAATCCAGTGATGGGTGACCGATGTGGGTTGCCTGCTGCCTCACCTCACCTCACATCAAATCACCTCAAATCACCTCAAATCACCTCACCGCATATCGTCTTAATTCACCTTTCCATTTCCCGATGTTATTTCTTACTTAATCCTCCTTGTTTTTTTTTTATATACATATATATTTTTTTATTTGTATTCCTCCTCACTTCACTTTGCCTTAACCCTTTCCTTTCTTTACCTGTCTTTATCTTTTCTTCTCCTCACTCACATTACATAACTTCACCTCACTTATTCTCACTCTCATGTCACCCTCACTTCACCTCACATCATTATCTCACTATATTATTCATTCCTTCACTTCATCTCCTTCCAACAGGTTTTTTCCTTATTCCTTATTATTACCGGTACTCAAGATAATGCTTACCTACTATTACCTATGAAAAAAAAGTTTATAGTCAAACATCGTAACACTACTATTACCTCTTTGTAATTTAATGTAACTACAGAGGTGAACGAGGTTGTTAAGTACCATAAGCAGAACAGATTCGAGACGCTAAACTAGGCTTCATTAAGTGAGTCCTGAACCACTGTCAAAGGTATGATGTTTACGCCTTTATTTCATTATTATAGTTTATTTACATGTGTTCTGCTTATACCTTATGCTAAATGTTAATATTAGTATGAATTTATGATAGTACATGTGCTATAATTATGCGTTTGAGTGACTGTAGTGTAACTGTGTGATAGTTTGGGTGGAATGAGGCTGGAAGTGACTGGCAGCAAGTTGGCCTCTTGCACACGACTGGCTTTGCCGTCCGGTGTTTGCCGCTGCGACGTAATTTTCAATTAACTCCTATGGGAGTGTTCACACTGGGCCGCAACGGCAGCTTTGCCGTTGCGGCAACCGCACCCTGCCGTCCAGCCAGCAAGACCGCAAAGGCAGATGCAGTCGAACGGTTTTGGGTGGTAATGTGTTGCTATGGGGACCTTCACACTAGCCGGTGTTTGCTGCGTGCGGCGGGTCATCGGGTAGCCAGATGTCTGTCAACATTAGGAGGAAGAGCACACCACCACCTCGTCTGCATCACTGGAAAAGCTGATATGCACTATATTCTCAATCATGTGAACTTTCAATAATCTATATTGAAAAAGTTTATTACTATTCTTTTAATATATATTTATTTTATTCGGTATTATTTTACATCTTCACCAGAATGCTCTAGAGAATTCGGGGTTACATTAATACATTACCTGGTGAATTTTGAAAAGGTTTTCTTGATTACATTTCCGTCTCAAATTCATAGTTTATGAGATATTCAATGTTTTCTATGAGACCTTGTCTTCGATAAGAATGTAAAGTTTAGTTTGGTTTGAACAAGAATGTTACTTTGTCAATGTAGGTTAAGGTTTGGTTATGTTATGTTATGTTATGTTAATTAAGAAGATATCAATTGTTTTCTATGACTAAAAGTCGTTGGTTGGACAAGGTGCAGACGCCATTTTATTTTGTAGCCACACTCCATTATGGTGAAGATGTAAAAAATTACCTTATATTCTAATAGCGCTATATAACGACGATATATTAATTGTATCCTTTTAATGTATATTAATTATATTGTATTACCGTTATTAAAGACGATATATTAATTATAGCCTATTATTATTTAAAGATATATAAATTATAACCTATTACCAGTATTTTCATTATATAAAGATATATTGATTTTAACATTATTATTGTTAAGAGAGCCTGCGCCAGAAGCTGAAAGTGCCCGAAACGAAGCACGGTATCTGTCGAACGCCGCAGCGGCAAACGCCGGAAGGGTCTTATAAGACCCTTCCGGCGTTTGTCCTATAGGGCTTAGTGTGTGGACGGACGTCTTGCTTGCTTGTATTTAAACACAACTAACTACTTTCTATAACTAATCCCATACATTACTATAGAGTCCAATTAACTGTATAGATTATGTTTAAAGTTTCATATCCACCAGGCTTTTTTAATGACTAATGACTTTGCTATATATATGAAACCAACATGTATAACTATTTTTCCATTCACTCCACCATTTCTTGATCGCTTTTCCCTCCCCTGCACCGCCGTCCCACACACACACAACTAACTAAAAGGGAATATTTACACCGACACTCTCCAGCTTTTAATTTGATCGTGACCTTTGTGGTAATTCGATGCTACGCGGGCAAATATACAACCTCAGGATGCAATACGGTACACGGGAAAGTTCACGGGGAAATAATACACCTGTGGGTAGATAGCCAGGTGTGTGGGCGTGTGGGTGAGAGGAGGATTGTATGTGGGTGTTGAGAAGAGTTAAGGAGGTGTAGTGAGGGGTGTGGGTGGTCATACATGGGTGGGTGGGTGTAAGTAACGGGTGTGTGGGTGGAGGGTGTATTTTCATCATTGTGGGTGTGAGGGGAGAGTGCCTAAACACCTTTATTATAGGGTGGTCAGGGTAGTGTGTAGGGTGAACGGTGTGTGGGTGTGTATATAGTGTAGTGTTAGTAAGTAAAATAAATTATGGTGGTGTAAGAGAGCAAGCTGGTTTTAAGTATCGTTGTGTAAGTGGCTATTACTTTCGATAAAACGAATCACTTGTTGGGTCTAAAGTACCATTATGAGCGTGCTTCGAGCTACGTAAGAATGAGTCGAGGTATCGAATATCAACTCGAAACACTTCCTCCTCGTTTAGTCCGCCTCTGTCTGCTCTTGACTACACCGGCACCACATTATGTATCTACCTTCAGGGCACATTGCCTCACACTAGCGTCCCGTGCCTGTTTCTCCTTCTACAGTGTTATAGTGAGCTTGGTAGTGACGTTATGGTGTTCTATTAATGGTGTTACAAGCCTACCACTCCTTCAGGTAAAACAGGTGATACCGGTAATTATTTTTTGGGGGGAGATAATAGGACAGGTGATTTGTGATAGATTAATAAACGCAAAAACAGTCAGTCCAAGCCAACAAGACGACTTCACTTCATAATATAAAGTCAATAATGAAATACACGTAATGAAAATGAGGAAGTCACTTAATCAATATAATAACAACATTAGACTGACAGTAACGATATAATGATAAACGAATGTGCCGATCTATATTCACGTGTCGTAAGTTATCGTAGTTACTGGTTGAACTGCGTCTGGAATCGGTGAACGGTATTGATCAGAAGTGTGAGGAATGTGAGGTAGCTATACTAGGAACTGTGAAGGAGGGAGGGAGGGAGGAAGGGAGGGAGGTAAGGAAGGAGGGAAGGAGGAAGTAAGGCACGTGACCTATCTTGTGAGGTTTCAGAGGTGTCGTTCTGTGTGTGTGTGTGTGTGTGTGTGTGTGTGTGTGTGTGTGTGTGTGTGTGTGTGTGTGTGTGTGTGTGTGTGTGTGTGTGTGTGTGTGTGTGTGTGTGTGTGTGTGTGTGTGTGACTATCATGTGTTCCTGCCCCACTCCCTCCCTCTCCCCCGTGCCTAGCGAAACCAAAACAGTCTTGGAGTAGATGATGCGTCGCGTGCATGAGGTCAGTAGCATCCCGGCCATTCCTTTGATGTGCGGCGTGGCGGGAGAAAAGCTGCAATTTAGCTGTCCAGTAAATAACTTAATAATACCCATGAGTTAGAGTTTTTAGAAGCTCTGGGATGCCCCCGTCGAAATATTAGTATAAAAAACATATCTATTATAATATTTCGGAGCGATTTACGGTAGATATTTATTTTCTATTGACCATCGGATACAATCTATTTCTTTAATTGTATTTCGTAATGTAGTTCATGGTTTCTGTTTTAATAGTGTTTACCTTACATTATCTTACAATATTCGTTTTCTACAGAGGTAATGTGAGTGAGAATGTGTACCAGCGAATGGGAAGGGTTACTGGAGCGTCGGCTGGCGATGCTCCCCGGCTCCCGAGACCCTGGCGGCGGCCCCATCTTAGTGATCCCGCTACCCCAGGACCCAAGCCAGCATGACTCCGGCGGCATCTCAGCCACCATCAAGTACCTCAAAACGATCCCAAGGTAAGGACAGAGATGGCATAGTAGTGTTATATAGATCTTAGGTTTTATATATTTTTACTCCTATATGTAAACGAGTTGATGTTTCTTATATCACGTATGTATTTTTCAGTTTGAGTGCGAGGGATCGTGGGTGGGTGGTGGTGGTGGACGCCCGTGTGTGCCACTACCGCCTCGTCAAGCCCACCGTCAGCACCGTTCGGGCGGCGCTGGGACACCTGCGTCACCTGTTCGTGGTGCGTCCTGAAGGGTTCTGGGACAAGCAGCGCGTGGACTGTCGCAAGAGTGAGGTGGACAGCCAGGTAAGGTGGTGTTGATTGGGGTGTTCTCCTCTCGTTCTTTATTTTTCTTATCTTTTTCATTCCTTGACATTAATTTCCTTGTAAGATATATAAGAAAACTCGTTAATTCATAAGCTTATCCACGCTTCTCTCGTCCCCCTTTTCCTCCTTTCCCTCCCTCCCTCCCTCCCTCTTCCGTCATCCCTCTTCCCTCATCCCTCTTCCCTCATCCCTCTTCCCTCATCCCTCTTCCCTCATCCCACTCCACTCTCCCCCTCAGCCCATCTACGTCACGGTGAGCAAGTTAACACGTCACATGGAGTCGTCCCAGCTACCAATGGAGCTTGGAGGCACCCTAGAGTACGAGCACATGGGATGGCTCAAGACTCGCAAGGTGTGTGTGTGTGTGTGTGTGTGTGTGTGTGTGTGTGTGTGTGTGTGTGTGTGTGTGTGTGTGTGTGTGTGTGTGTGTGTGTGTGTGTGTGTGTATGTGTGTGTGTTTAGATTGTTGTTGTTAAAGAAGTTACTAATATATATCCTCTTCCTTATCCTTTTTTCTCCTCCTCCTCCTCCTCCTCCTTCAGGCGTATGAGGAGTTTGTGGATGAGTGTGAGAGGGCGCGGCGTGACCTTGAGACGTTGCAAGTGGAGTTGAGACGCGAGGAACCTTGCAGCCGCGCCTCCACCTTGCACGACCTCCTCTCCGTCAACACCAACACCTACACCACCATCACCGCCCGGCCCTCCATCATCTTCAACATGGGTATTGTGATGATGCTTGCCCAGCCTCACTGACCCATCCCAGATCCTTTGTGTGTTGGTACTTTATTTTACCGATGCATTATGATAACTTTGCGAGTCACTGTTCGAGTTTCCATCGGTAAAAGATTAATAGTTATAAGTAAAAAGTAATTCAGATTTGAGACTTAGATTATCTGGTTTGGTTAGTAGTTTGGGAAGGTTTTTTATTTCCTATTTATAACGCATGAAATTCTATATATTATTGTTACCTTAGAGTCTGAGGTTACTTGGAAAAAAAATTAAGCGAGCGAGCGAGTTTTTCCTTATCTCCTCATTTTCTATCACTGCTGCAGGTCAGGAGGTGCTGAAGGTGCTGGAGATGGACGAGGAGTCTGGCTTCAGGGTGTGCGAGGGTCAGGGTGACGCAGCAGAGGCAGCTTCCAGGGTGCGTGCAATGCTTCACGCCTTGCACCTCCTTACCACTGCTGTCGAGGCCTGCTGGAGGA
The DNA here is from genome assembly GCA_036785275.1 of Cancer borealis. NCBI lineage: Eukaryota > Metazoa > Arthropoda > Malacostraca > Decapoda > Cancridae > Cancer > Cancer borealis. The sequence continues at coordinate 39,862 of JAXIVD010003084.1, forward strand.
GGCTCAACACTGCCCTGGACACCTACATGCAGGTTAGTAAACAGACTCTCTCCTTCACCTTTTCTTTCTTAGATAATTGGATAAAGTATGAAATAGTGACTTATTAATATTATGGGTGGTACAGCTTGACGTCAGGTAAAAGTTGGATGCTCCGGGAGGAAATAGCTATGATACATTTGCCTTGGTCCCTGGAGTCTTTCTTTTCCCATAACATCGCGTTCATTACACTGGCCACACTCAGCAGTCCATTAGGTGATGTTAGGCCTCACCATTCCCTTGTAGTATTGTGAGGCAGGAAGTGCATCTCTACAGGTATAAGTAACAAGGGTGTATGTGGTTGGGATTGAGACGCTGATGGTGGTGTGCTTGCAGGTGCGGGAGCTGGAGACAGAGATGAATGACATCGGCAAATGGCTGGTGTCGGCGGGTCAGACCTTGTTGGCTGAGACCAGCATCGGCATCACGACAGACCAGGCGGAGGCACTGCTGCGGGAACACGAAGCCATCGAGCTGAAGTGCCGGGTAAGGATGTGTTTGTAGCCCCTATCCCGCCCTGATCCCTGCACCAATGGCAGGGCGGCAGGGCAGAGGTTAATGTGTATTCAAGAAAATATAGAAGTTACTATTATATATATTTTTTCTTCTAAAGAAGTGATATTAAAGAAGCAAGCTAACGTAACTTAGATATCTCATACATTCCGTCATGATGATTATATACAAGCCTTTCCTGTTTCCCTGAGTTAGACGTGCATCAAATAGTGTAATGGGGTGTGAAAGATATTAATTTACTATAATTAGCTTCGTTAGGACCCACATGTTTGTATTGTTTGTTTTTTCCTTTGTATTCCTATATGTTAATTTGTATTGTATTAGTTAACGCCCTCCCCTTCCTCAGGAGACTTACGGGCGGTGGGCGGGGCTGCGGTACAGGGTGGAGGATGCCCTGGACCGTGGTGACGGGGATCTGCGAGCCTTGGCAGACCACCGCACCACCACCACCGACCTGCGCTCACTCAAGGACTACACAGACACTCTTGTCAGGTGACTCCTCAACCACAACCACACTCACACTAACACTTTGTTCAATTTGACATGAAGATTTGTGTTCAACAATTTCATGAGATTGTATTGTATTTTTTTTTTTAAATAATTGTTTTTAATAACTCAAAAAGTTATAGAAAGAAAGCTATAGAAAGAAAGAAAGAGCAGGAGAAGCTTGTTCTTTTGAGTTATAGTGAAATGGAATCTGAATGTTGACAACCGAGAAAATGACATTTGTGTTTCTCACAAAACTTAATTTTTCTCCGTAAGTTTGGGAGTAATTAGAACACTGGTGACAACATCGGATAGATGGACTTAGGTTGGGTCATCATAATATATTTTTGACGTAGGAAACTAACATGGCCCAGTAAAAAGCAAAATAACGGTTATTTCTATTAGTTTTATTTGGCAATCAAGGGTGAAGTAGGTTTTAGAAAAATAGTGATCAGAAAACTGAGTCCAGATTCGTGTTCAGCATACCCAAGAACCCCTATGTACCAGTTTTAATTAGATTTGGAGGTGTCAAAATATTCATGGAATTTTGCAAGGGGTACCCCTTAGAATTTTGGCCAGAAATGATGTTTTTTTTAAACGAATTTAAAAAAGTATTAGGCTTACCTAAAAAACTTATAGAATAGTAAATAAAGAGTAAGAGAAGCTTGTTCTTGTGAATTGGAGTATAAGTAATTGAGAAAAGGAAGTTTTTGTTGTACATATTTTATGCTTCATTTTATACGTCCTTTTTTCTCAAGATGATTGGAAAGATGAAGACACCACCAGACACACCTTGTGAACTTTAATGACTTTGTGTGTACAAATCTTTGCTGTTGAACTAATAGTTGCGTTGGAAAATGGGAACAAACCCGTTAGACCCAAATCTTGATAAAAATTTTTGGGCCACAAATTCGGAAATCCATTTTCATCAAGGATACATGAAATTGGTATAAAAGTTGTAGATATTTAAATTTTGCAATCAGATTTGTTGGAATTTTCCTGTGTGAGGAACAATTTGTGAGACTTGAAAAAACATTGCAGAAATCTTTATTTTTTTCAAATTTTTGTAAATTAAAGGTTAAGGACAGGAAGACCAGTTAAACCTCATCCACGTGTTTTGTAACTATAATGGTGTTGGGTATATGTGTTGGAGAGACATGAAAAAAGGTCTGCAAACTTCAAAATGGGAGACTGTTCTTTATGGTATTTTGATGTAAGGAGAGGCATTTGCACTGTAAGGGCAAAGGTTTGGGTCCAATTTCAGTTCACTATCAGCTCACATTCCCTTTTCCTTCCTTTCCTACAGCTTCTTAATACCTTCTCTCTCCTGCAGGACGTTTGCATCCCGCTTGGACCGCCGCCGCACCCTCATCCTGGCCTCCGTCAGGTTCCACCGCATCGCCTACCAGATGGAGGAGCGTTGCTACATCCTGCTGCAGCCTCACCGCTGGCTGCCACACACTGATGACGTGGACCCACTCAAGAAGACCTTCAGGGAACTCACAGCCAGGAAGGAAGCCATTGGTGAGTGTAGGTTAAGGATGGACTTTGAGTATCCTGTAGGAAGAATTTGTGAAGGAACCTCTAATATCCTAATTTTCTGGGATATGGAGTAGATTTCCCAATACCACAATCACTGTCTTTCTTAATTTTTAATCTCCTTTTCTTCATTTATAGTTAATTGCATCTCCTTTATATACACATTATTACATCTCTCACTCCTCCCTGCTGTTCTGTCTATAATGTCATCATCCTTTCAGACTACCTTGCTTCTGAGGGCACACGAGCCGGGGAGAAGCTGCTGGACCTCCTGACCGTTGGGGTGAAGGACCTCTCAGGGCGGGACATCACGCCAGACTACACGGCAGAACTCAACCACGTGCACGCCCTTCTGACGGCACAGCAGGAACACTACTGCAGAGCGGCACGCCAGGCTGACCTACACAAACTGCGCCTTCAGCAAAATATCCAGCTGCTTACCTGTCAGAGGGACGTGAGGCAGGTGAGTGAAGGTGAAGGCGAAGGTGACGCAGATGGTGACACACACTCTCTCTCTTCAAATCTTTGTAATGCCTTATCACTCTCACCTCCTGCAGGCTCACCGGTGGCTGAAGGCCCTGCTGGAGGCCCTTATCAAGGCTCACTCCCACGTGGGCAGGTCCTCGGAGGAGATACGGAGACTCAAGTCCGAGCACCAGCATTTCCAGGTGTGTGTGTGTGTGTGTGTGTGTGTGTGTGTTATGTGAGACTTTAAATTCCTTATTGCTTGATATCTCTCCATCACCAGCACCATCACAATCACAATCATACTCACTATCACTATTACTTTCATCATCCACTCACCCTCACCACCTCCTTCAGGACACTGCTGCGGGCACCTTTGAGTACGGCTATGAGTCCGCCCGCGCTGCCCTGCTGGTGGAGAAGTCAGCGGGCGGCTCTGTGCTGTGTGAGAGTCGTAACCTTGTGAACGACCTGGAGAAGGTGTGGAAGATGTTCGTTCAGGGGTCACAGGAGCAGCTCACGAGGCTCAGGGTGGCGGGGGTCTTCTTCAGGACCATGGAACAGGTGGGTAGTGAGTGGATGGAAGGACTTGTGGATATAGGGTCTTTATGTGGTATGAATTTATGGTAATGAAAGGAAGTTAGATTTTATTCTTCATAATACCTGATTTCCTCCACCTCCTCACATACCCATGCACATATACACATACACTCCTCTCAATACACTCCTCTCACTTAGCCCCTTAGCCACCAGAAGATAAGAAGAGTTCACCCTGCCCAATACAACGTGTCAGGTCAGTCCCGCAGATGGGGCTGAAAGCAGATGTCGTATCCACTTAATTATTCTTTACTGATTACGTTGTCAGAAGGTGGAACTTGCTTCTGCCTTCTGTGGTCTAGGGAATCACAATAAATTCCTTTAAACTCAAACTCGACTACCATCTCCCAACAAGGTTTCCAACAGAGCATATGTGACCTGGCGTAATGCTGACCGTTTGACTATGTTGCATCTCACATTATTTACTTGTGATCATGTTTGTATTTGATAACATTTACTCTAGGTTAAGGACAGATTACTTGTGTGGTTCGATTTTCTATATGATTCCTCTTCCACCTCCTCCTCATACCTTGGCTTCTACACAGCATCTGGAGCGCCTGAACCGTCTGTGCTCGGGCGTGGTGGAGCGGATAGGAGGGCGTGGCTGCTTGGTAGGCGATGGGGACACACGCTCACTCCTCTCCTGCCGGGACCGTCTGCTGCGGGAGATTGGCAGGAACGTACGTCTCGGGAAGCTACTGAAGGAGAGGCTGGCTGATCCCCTCGTGCCAAGCCTTAGGTGAGACACACACACACACACACACACACACACACACACACACACACACACACACACACACACACACACACACACACACACACACACACACACACACACACACACACACACACACACACACACACACATACACACACACACACACACACACACATACCTTGAATTTGTCATTTGTTTATTTTTTAAAAGTTTTTTTCAGCCTGATTATTCTTCTTATTCTGATGTGGTAGAAGGAGAAGGAGAGGGAGAAGAAGGAGAAAGAGAAGGAGAAGGAGAAAGAGAAGGAGAGGAAAGGAAGGAGAAGAAGGAGAGAGGGGGAGAGAGTTGATGTGATGGGATGCAGACAAGAAAGAAAATCTGAAAACATCTCAATATTTACCAACAAAACAAGAGAGTGTTGGGAGGCGCTAAGGGAAGCCTGACACAAGACTCTGAAATACTCTCTCCATTGTTTTTTGTTGCAATTAACCACTAACAAGAACAGTCAGGGTGGGATGGAGGCCGTGGGAGGGTGTGGGAGGCGTGGTGGTGGGTGTTGGGGGGTAGAAAGTATGTAGTAGTAGAAGTAGTAGTAGGGTTAAGGGGAAGGTTTTAAGGGAGAGACGTCTTGGAGAGAAAAACTAAGTAAGGAAGAAAGACGTTAGTTAGAGGAGGAAAGGAATGAGTAAGGGAGGAAAGAGGGATGTGAGGGTGTGCATGAGGGATTAATAGCGTGTAGGTGTTGGAAGGAAGGAGGGAGGGAGGGAGGGAGGGAGTAGGAGGAGGTGGAGTAGTGTGGAGGCAGACGAGGTGAAAGAGCGAGTAGTGATTAATGATATTGATGGTGGTGGTGGTGGTGGTGGTTGTGGTGGTGGTGTTGGTGGTGGTGACTCGTGTTTACACCATTAGCTGTTTGGACTAACTCATTGCCCCTTTTTTTTTTTACATCCTCCTCCACCTCCTCCTCCTCCTCCTCCTCCTCCTCCTCCTCCTCCTCCTCCTCCTGCTCCTCCTCCTCCTCCTCCTCCTCCTCCTCCTCCTCCTCCTCCTCCTCATCCTCCTCCTCCTCCTCCTCCTCCTCCTCCTCCTCCTCCGTTCTTGCTTGTGTCTTATTCTATTTTTGATTTGATTTTTGTTCAAGTGATTTCTCTAAACTTCAAGCGTGATTCATCTGACTCACGAGGCATTTCACGGCTGTCATTCTCTCTCTGTCTCTCTCTCTGTCTCTCTCTCTGTCTCTCTCTCTCTCTCTCTCTCTCTCTCTCTCTCTCTCTCTCTCTCTCTCTCTCTCTCTCTCTCTCTCTCTCTCTCTCTCTCTCGTCACCATCACCTTCGTCGCCTCCGTCGCCTATAGGTAATACGAACACATCTAATTTTACTTGTCTATATTTGTCTCGTCCGTGTATGTGTGCGTGTGTGTGTGTGTATGTGTGTGTGTGTGTGTGAAGGGAAGGAAAGAAGGAATGGCCTTGACTTTGGCTTGGTGTGGCGACAAGGTTTTATTAAGGCTTCTCTTAGGTGTGGCAGCCTTATGAAAACCCAACAGGTGCCCATAAATCGCGGTGTTGTGTTGTATCAAGTTTATTTACTCTTCGTGGAATCAGATTTACGTTGAATATTCACGTTTTTTTTGCTTCTTTATGATGTCATGTGTTTTAAAGAGAGAGAGAGAGAGAGAGAGAGAGGAGAGAGAGAGAGAGAGAGAGAGAGAGAGAGAGAGAGAGAGAGAGAGAGAGAGAGAGAGAGAGAGAGAGAGAGAGAGAGAGAGAGAGAGAGAGAGAATGTTTACTTTTAGGTGTCATGTGTGTGTGTGTGTGTGTGTGTGTGTGTGTGTGTGTGTGTGTGTGTGTGTGTGTGTGTGTGTGTGTGTGTGTGTGTGTGTGTGTGTGTGTGTGTGTATGAGGGATTACGTACACAGCTGGTTCTTCGGCAAGACTTTGAAGATTAGAAGTGTGAGGGTGTGACTGCCCCTCGAACAGGAAGGGAGGAGGAGAAGGAGGAGGAGGAGGAGGAAGAGGAGGAGGAGGAGGAGGAGGAGGAGGAGGAGGAGGAGGAGGAGGATGAGGATGTTGGTTTAGCTGCTGAAGAGGGAGGACAAGGAGGTGGAAAGGGGAGATAGGTAAAGAGTAGAGGGTGATGTGTTGGGGTGAGACATATGACGATGATTAGGGAGGAAGGGAAGGAAGGGAGGGAGGAGATAAATGTGGAGGGCTGCGTGCATTGAAGGAGGAGACGTAGGAGAAGTGAAGGAGGAAGAGGAGAAGGAAGGGGAGGGTAGAGGGCTTATGGGGGGCATACGTGGGTGTGGGTAAGAGGGTGTACCTGCGCGGGGGTGGTGCCAGACGGGGCGGGGCGTGAAGGGCATGAGGGGTATGTGACCCCCGGCTGAGGAGTGAGAGGTCTCGCTCCCTGCCCAACGGTGGTGCTCCGCGATCGGGTGTAACAGCCTTCATCATGTTCCTCACGCCGCTCTCCTCCTAGCGCGTCTCCCCTGTGAAATACGGTGTTCCTGGGGTATACTAACGCCCTGGGGAAGGAGAGTAACCTCTTAGGAAGTGTATAGTGACAAATAGTGACGTTCTTGAAAATAAGGTGAATCATTATAGTGAGGTGTCCCCAGGGGAGCCTTGCCGCCCCTGGGGGAGTGTGGGAGTGACCAGGGAAGTGACGTGGGCGAGGATCTTTGTGGGCGTGTTGTGTAGCAGCGTGGTGGTGTTTGTGAAGGTGCTTGTTTGACTAGAGCGAGCTACTGACGCAGGAACAGCTCCGTCAAGAAGGTTTTTGTCATCGTGAGCAGCCCCTCGTCAGGTGTGCTTCATATCCCTTCCTTTGTGGTAAGATGCCTCCACCAGCGGCCAGTTTGTGTTCCCTTAACAGTACGTGGTGACACACTATACACATCAACACGTTCCTTCATGATGCTGCTTCACGTTTTTTTTTTGCATTATCAAAATTTTTTTCCATTTTCGTTATTTTTTTAATGAAGAAATTATGTGTATTCTTGAAAACGTGAAATATTACTTCTACTTTGGTTTGTCAATAATATTTTATGCTTTTATAATAATTCAAAATCACATTTGGTGATGACTTTAAACAATAATTTTAACCTATCACGATTCTTTTGCAACTCTGGCATTACTATTTTTTCTTTTGCAGTTCTATTATTACTATTTCTACCTTTGCAATTTTACTATTACTATTTACTCTATTATTTCACCCATACTTCTCATGTTTCAAATTGTTACTGCAGCTTTACTATTAATATTTTCTCTATATTATTTTACCCATCCTCATATTTCCAATTATTACATCATGCCAGTCCGTGAAACATAATAGTCTGCCCTTCATCACTTTGGTTTACTTTTCTCACGGATCGTCATGTGTGTTACTTTTTCTTCCGTTCCCTCCCGCCGCGGCCACAGTAGGGGAGTGTGCCAGCATTTCCTTCCCTTTCCTTCCGCAGCTGAGCGTTCGGTGGGTCGGCGTCTCGCTCGTTCTTCCGTGTAGGTTTTTATATGTTCACTCTCTGTACATAGATCGAAATAGCAACGTTCCGGCCACAGCGTTTCATATATTTATTTATTTTTTGCGCTCGTGTCTCTGCCTGTCTCTCTCTCTCTCTCTCTCTCTCTCTCTCTCTCTCTCTCTCTCTCTCTCTCTCTCTCTCTCTCTCTCTCTCTCTCTCTCTCTCTCTCTCTCTCTCTCTCTCTCTCTCTCTCTCTCTCTCTCTCTCTCTCTCTCTCTCTCTCTCTCTCTCTTCTCTCTCTCGCACACGCTGATTGCTGACATAAGGTTTCATAATGTTTGTAGCTAATGGAAAGAGAGTGAGGAAGGAAATGAAGAAGTGAAGGAGGGATAAGGAGGAGGAGGAAGAGAAAAAAGGCAGATAATTAACAAAGAGAGAAAAAAGAAAGGTGAACAGAGTAGAAGTAAGAGAGGAAGTGGTAGAGTAGGAAAAAAGGAGAAAAAGGGAGATCAGAAGGGAAGGGAAGGAGAAGGAAGTTAATGGGAACTCAGAAGGAGGAAGAGGAGGAGTAAGAGCAGGAATTAGTAAAAAATAAAATAAAAAGAAGAGAAAGTAGTAGTGGAAGTAGTAGTAGTATAGTCGTAGTAGTAGTAGTAGTAGTTGTAGTTGTAGTCGTAGTAGTAGTAGTAGTAGTAGTAGTAGTAGTAGTAGTAGTTCGGTTTTGGTCGTGATGTCTTTTTCCCCCGTCAGGAGTTACACACTTATTTTTACCTTGGCGTGGCGTGATAATGTGTTCGCGGTGCCTCTTGACGTAACGCGAAGCTCAAATAGGATTGCAAAACACTTTCTCAATCTTCATTTACCATTTTTTTTTTTCTCTCTCTCTCTCTCTCTCTCTCTCTCTCTCTCTCTCTCTCTCTCTCTCTCTCTCTCTCTCTCTCTCTCTCTCTCTCTCTCTCTCTCTCTCTCTCTCTCTCTCTCCTCTCTCTCTCTTTCTCTCTCGTCTATTTACACATTAATCTCTTACCTCGTGTACATTCCATTCTTTTATGTTTAAAGAGAAAGGTTTTACTGCAAACAATGTCTTCCTTTTTTTTCTCGTTATTTTCTCATTTTTTTTCTTTTTTTCTTTCCTCGTATTGCCTCCTCTTAGACTGCAGGTGGGCGGCACGGACGACGAAAGGGGAGGCAGGGTATAGCTTGAAGTGAAAGGGAGGGTGTGTAGAGGAGGGTAAGGTAAGGGATGTAGTGGTGGTGGTGGTGGTGGTGGTGAGTAGGTGGGGGGATAGGAGTATGGCTGGGTTAGAAATAGCTATAATTCTCTCTCTCTCTCTCTCTCTCTCTCTCTCTCTCTCTCTCTCTCTCTCTCTCTCTCTCTCTCTCTCTCTCTCTCTCTCTCTCTCTCTCTCTCTCTCTCTCTCAAACAAGAGGAAATATTTAAGAAACAAAAGTAAAATGACCCAATTGGGAACAGATTTGGTGGGGCCTTAAAGTTCAAAGCCAAGGTCTGTAAAATTAACAAGATATAAATAATTTCTTATATAGTTTATTTTCTCCATAGTAGAAGGGAAGTTATCAGAATGTGTGCTTAAAACTTCATGTGGGGGTAATGCAATAGAGAAGTTATGATTTTTTTCCTTGCAATTTCCGGTAAAAAATATCAAGCTGTAATTTGAAACGGCTTATTTCTAACTGCTAACTTTCATCTCTTTTAATGTGTACGTATTTTCGCATCCAGTCATGATCCTTAAATCTCATGTGCGTTTACTCCTGTTACAAAATTGTCTTAGTATTTTTTTTTCAGTTATGAGAAGCAATGTTGTTTACTTCGTGTTGGATGTATGTTGCAATGTTTACTTATGTTGTATATATATTGCAATGTATTTTATTTACTTTTGACCTAACGTAACTTCACACTACCCAACTGCAGGTCCCTCTTAAGTGCGGGGACCAATTTCCTTAACCTGGCCTTGCACATATACTTACGTGCTGCCATTTGTAGGTGGTGAAGGCAGGGCAAGGCAGGGCAGGGTAGGGTTGGGTAGGAAGGAGGTTGGGTTGGGTAGGACAGGGCGTGGAGTGGGGGGTGGGGCGGGGTTTCATTTAGCCGTCGGGGAATACCAAGCGAACTCGAGGACCTGTTTTGAGTCTTCTTCCTCTTCTTCCTCTTCCTCGTCTTCCTCGTCTTCCTCTTCTTCCTCTTTGGGTTCTATCGAGTCCCTTTGATGTTTATCTTTTTGTCTTGTAACTTATTTTATTGGATCGTTTTTTCTTTATATATATATGTGTTTTAAGTGTGTCTGTTTATGTTTGTTTGTGTTTGTGTGTTTGTGTGTGTGTTTGCTTTAAATTTTCCCATTCTTCCTTGATGTTTCTCCTTAATATGGATATAATTCAAACGCCTCTTTGATTAGTTTTCATATGAAGTATTTTTCCCTTTCAGTGTCAATTCAATTTATTTTTCATCTTTTTTTAATATCCCTTTTATTTTCATTTATTCGTACTGTAT
>JAXIVD010003085.1:0-7500 GCA_036785275.1 Cancer borealis
TATATAAATGTTTTTACTCACATCATTCATACTTTTATGCTATATGTTTATATTAAGGTTTATATTCGAATTGTTTTTCCAAACTTTCAAATCCTATGCAGTCAACCCCTCCCACCAGACAGTTTTCTATGGAAAGAAATTAATATCATAATCTAATCACTATTAATAGTCATTAACTTGTCAAAATGCTCTCCATAGTCTAATATAATTAACCTACTTAGTTATCTTCCCACAAAACTTTGTTAAGGATGACGTAATATTGCATCATGTGAGGCGATTATGCCTCGAGGCCCGGGACGTGCTAAAAGTCACGTAGACAAAAATGTTCCCTTATATAGTAATCCAGAGATCAGATTCAATAGATATCTAAATGTCACTTATTTAGCGTCAAAATTAATTTCCTATAAATTGATAACTATTTCACGTCTCAATAATCAATTAATAATAAGATCAAAGGAGGAATATCCTCGAAACCCCCCCCTTCCCCCTTCTCATCTCCCGCCTTTTTCCCAGAGAGCATCATTCGTGGCTCACCCTTGATTGTGTTCGCAGGTGAGTGACATCGCTCTCGAAATCCCTCAATATTTGTGAAATCCAATACCTCTCGCCATTATTATATAGTCCACAATCTTCCCCAGTAGTCTGACAATACATGTAAACTCCTATTGAGATCTATTATAAGTGGATAATATCAATTTCCTTCTCTTAAAGAAGGACAACGTGGTTTCAAAACCGCATGGCCTCCTGTGTCCCCTGTTCCCCTTCAAAATAATATTTCATAGTGTACAATATATATTTTTCCCGGTAATCTCTATGTTATTGTGACTGTGTATTAACTTCTGAGTTAAGGAAGTGAATTATCATTCGTGGCTCACCCTTGATTGTGTTCGCAGGGAAAGAATGCCTCCACGACAGTTACACCAATTTCTCATTTACTTTCTTTTGTTTTTGTAGATAAATGAACGGCTAGAAAGCCACTGCCAAATTTCCAAGTTAAGCTTTAGGAAAACTATGAGTCACGTAAGACGGTCTGATAGACCCAGCCCATGTATTCAGGAATAGGAATCGCGTATTCCTACTTAGTGAGGAAGAATTATACTATGTATGCATAAACAGAAACATTGAGATCACCTTACTTTCGGAAATCCCCTGAGAAAAGGTTCTTTAACTGTTCTCAGGCCCAGTTACAAAATTATAAAATTTTAAGGTGATATCTTTCAGGGAAGGGAGTCAAGGGTATAATGTGTAATGTGTGAAGAGCTTGGTATCTCGAGGTGAGATATGTATTGCCAACTCTGTATTTATTTTCTTTTTGAGGAAGGTGAAGTTTTTCTGCCATGAGCCATTAAGTTGTCTGATACTATAACTAAGCCGTGTTTCTAAGACTCAGTGATCAGCCTGTGATATTCAAAGTATACATTAAATAAATAACTCAAGTAAAATCTGAGAAAGTGATTCTGTGTTAATACTAACCTCCGTTTGGTGTGGTAATGTTAATAGGGAGGTGCTCAACACTCTTGAAAAAGGATATGAAAACCCACGAATCCATGTGCCTTATTGAACTCTCAGTCCACGCTATCAGTTCCCCTTCTTTCCCCCTTTCTTTCATTGGTCGCTAATTCTCTCTCCTGGTAGTAATTATTTTCTCTTTCGAATATTTTTAACTTCCCTTTAGGAAGAAATTAAATTCCCTGAGAATCCCCTAATTCTCATTAAACCTTTGGGGGTGGTGGCAGCTTTCTTTCCTTAATATCCAGGGAAATATCCAACATCAGGGACCATTAATTAATATAATTAATCAAAGTAAATATATTTTTAATTGCCATGAGAGTTCCCCATTCGAAGTTAATTTAATGACAAGGCACCACACTGGTGGTCCTTCAGCAGTGAAGTGAAAGTAAAACCAATTAATTAAATAAAGATTAACAACTATAATAAAATAAATAAAAATAAAAAATAACGCCCCCGTCCCCCCCCCGGGCACCACAACAACACTTCCTATGCCTCAGCCACACAAGGCAAAGTTGAACTATTGAATACAGTGACAATCAGGAATGGTTAGAAAATGAGACAAGTGTGTGGACACTGGACTGTAAATAGAACGCACTTTGATGAGCGGTGGTGAGGGTGTGAGGTGTGTGCGTGTGGATCACAATAGGCACCCATAATGCATCCACCTAAGTGTGTTGAGTGCCATTTAATCTACTACAATGCAAACACCTTTGTTATGGAGGAAGACTTGGTGAGTACTTAAGTCTTTTTCGTTTGCTGTTTAGGTAAAATTTTACATCTCCACCATAATGACGTCTGTTTACGTCTGTCGTCTGCATCTTGCCTCTGTACTTGATCCAACTTCCTACTTTTGATCAGAGAACATTTGATATCTTCTAGATTAACCTAACTTAACCTAACCAAACCTTAACTTATATTGACAAATAACAAAACCTTGTTAAAACCAAACTAAACTTTGTTTTTCGAAGAGAAGGTTTCATAGAAAACATTGAATATCTCACTAACTAAGAATTTGGGACGAAAATGTAATTAAGAAAACCTTCTCAAAATGCATCAGGCAATGCAAAAATATAACCCTGAATTCTCTAGAGCATTCTGGTAAAGATGTAAAATAATACCCTGTTTTGTATCCATTAATTATGAACATGTGTACCGAGGGTCCGAGAGATGGTTTACGAACAGAAAACGAATATAAAAATAATGGACAACTTTAATGATGAATAAAGTAAATAAAGTACTCGCTATATCCGTGGTGGTGCTCTTACAAATGCTTATCCACCCTTAGCGACACAAACATGAACATATACCTTAACACAAATATTCCTATTCTATCCTACCTAACTATACGTGAGGGAACTGATGGAAAACGACCAAAATACACTCACGCCACAAATATTGTTTGAGAGTCACTGGGTCCTTCTGGCCGTCGTCCTTGTTTGAGAGGCAACTCCACATGCAGCCTTCGTCAAACACCAACCGAAAAACAGTCTTTTGCTGGTCCTCTCGGCAGCTGTATCCGGGAGGACAATTTACCGTTAGATATTAATAACAATGTTTTTCAAGTGTGGCAAGGTTTTTAGGAACACTGAAGGCTTACCTGTCTGGAGCGGGGTCACGGAACACTAGTGACTGACCTTCCGCCCAGACTGGTATATATATCCTCAGTTCCAGTGACGTCACGCGTTTTTCCCATCATCCTCTTTCGCTAGTAGTACCTACTCTAACCATAACAAGGTATCTTAACGAGTGTCGAGAATACGAGGATTTACCGGTGATTCCGCAAAGGAATCACCGTAATGATAGTTGGCCCGTTGTACTCGGTACACGGCTTTCCTCTTTAAAAAAAATTAATCCTCGTATTCTCATACTCGTAAGAACATGAGTTTATATATTATCAACATAAGTCGGGACCGGTCTTCTTCTTCTTCTTCTTCTTCTTCTTTCTTCTTGTCTCTATGCAAGACTTCCGAGTCAGACGTGACTCGACCTCCTGGTCGGAATAGGTGAACCCAACTCCCAACCAGTCCTGGCAAACTGAGCAGGGTGGTGATCCTCGACGGGGTCTCACCAAAGCCTTCATCCATGGGGGGGTGAACTTCCAGTCCTTTACCTGGGCACTACAGAGCCCCCAGGACTGCGGTGATCTCTGCTTCAGCTGCGGGACCAGTTTACCAGTTCGGCATCTCCTCGCCGCTGCAAAAGAGTTTTTATAGGCAGTAACCTTTCCTTTAACCACCCAGGGGTCTACTTACTACCATCTCTCCCTCTCAACACTCTTCTAGGAATTCCTCACAGGCCTTCGGGCTCTGCGTGGTTCCTCCGTGTCATCCTCATCCTCGGAAGGAAACACGATCTCGCTCATGTCGACTATAGAACCTCCATCACCCACAACTAGTGTTAACTTGTCCGCGGCACGGTGGATTGTGTCGCCGTTGACAGCGAAGTGGTGGGTGGTTGTAATGATGGTTGTAGTAGTAACTGCCTCGTCCACCCTCGAAGTGGAGGAGTGTGTATTTGGCACCACCATAGTCGCCCTCACGTATAAGTTAATATCCCTAACTCCCGCGTCACACTCATCCGACGTTTCAATTTAAAAAAACATAGCATGGGCTTTCCGTTTCATTACCGTGGGCACCACCAACGAATCGAGCAAGGTGTTATCTCTTTTCTGTTTAGAATAATAAAGGACTCCATCTTCCTCTGATCGTGATGACCGACTTCTGAACACTCTGGTTTTATTGCTCCACCAAGCGCTTGTTCACCCACTTCTGTTATTTCCTCCTGGGGAAACCACGAGTCGCCTAACAAGTCTATCTGAGAATTCATAATTAAAATTTAATTGGAGGGGGGAGCTAATTACCTACTTAACTAGCACACTGTAGCGTCCTCCGGACAACGTGGGCTGATGCGTAATTTGCATCTACACCGCTGCAACCACTGTACCGAGGGTCAGTGTTGCGTTTACGAACAGAAAACGAATATAAAAATAATGGACAACTTTAATGATGAATAAAGTAAATAAAGTACTCGCTATATCCGTGGTGGTGCTCTTACAAATGCTTATCCACCCTTAGCGACACAAACATGAACATATACCTTAACACAAATATTCCTATTCTATCCTACCTAACTATACGTGAGGGAACTGATGGAAAACGACCAAAATACACTCACGCCACAAATATTGTTTGAGAGTCACTGGGTCCTTCTGGCCGTCGTCCTTGTTTGAGAGGCAACTCCACATGCAGCCTTCGTCAAACACCAACCGAAAAACAGTCTTTTGCTGGTCCTCTCGGCAGCTGTATCCGGGAGGACAATTTACCGTTAGATATTAATAACAATGTTTTTCAAGTGTGGCAAGGTTTTTAGGAACACTGAAGGCTTACCTGTCTGGAGCGGGGTCACGGAACACTAGTGACTGACCTTCCGCCCAGACTGGTATATATATCCTCAGTTCCAGTGACGTCACGCGTTTTTCCCATCATCCTCTTTCGCTAGTAGTACCTACTCTAACCATAACAAGGTATCTTAACGAGTGTCGAGAATACGAGGATTTACCGGTGATTCCGCAAAGGAATCACCGTAATGATAGTTGGCCCGTTGTACTCGGTACACATGTTAAGATTGTGGAAACTCCTGTGGTTTTATATAAATATCGAATTAATGTTTGTCATGTCCGAGAGCCTGGCACGGTACATTCACGATATATATATTGATGCCATAGCTATCAAATGAAAAAGAAGTTGACAACGTCTGACACCTGTACGTTGATTTGATAACACGTATTTTTTAACTGATCGATGTTTTTTTTTTATGGAAATTTGCTTATTAACCCACAAGTTTGCCTTTTACGTCTTCTATGTGCAAAAAAAAAGAAAAAATTATAGACCATCAGCGAGGACGTCAAATATACCATAGAAGTCTATTTGAAGGTTGGTCATTATAATATATATATATAATGTCGTTGGACAGCAACACTGCCTTTATTGCAAAACAATTAAGCCTTCTGAACTTATTAAACGAAAGAGATGCAGAAAAAGATAATATTGATATGCAAATGAAACAACAACAATTGGAAATATTAAGACTACGACATGCACAGATGAGAAGTGATCTTGGCATGTATTTTTTTTTTTTTTAACTAAAGTGCATTTTCTTTTTAAACTCGTGTGTGGAGACCTTACCTCATTGTCTATGCCCACCCCACCCTCACCCTGTCCATGCTCACCATATCCTCACCCTATCTATGCCCATCACACCTTACCCTGTCCATGCCCACCACACCTCACCCTGTCCATGCCCACCACACCTCACCCTGTCCATGCCCACCACACCTCACCCTGTCCATGCCCACCACACCCTCACCCTGTCCATGCTCACCACATTCTCACCCTGTCCATGCCCACCACACCCTCACCCTGTCCACGCCCACCATACCCTCACCTTGTCCATGCCCACCACACCCTCAACCTGTCCATGCCCACCACATCCTCACCCTGTCCATGCCCACCACACCCTCACTCTGTCCATGCCCACCACACCCTCACCCTGTCTATGCCCCACCACACCTCATCCTGTTCATGCCCACCACACCCTCACCCTGTCCATGCCCACCATACCCTCACCCTGTTTCTGGATGTGCTGGAAGTGAAGTGATTAGGGTGATTCAGTGTGCATGATGGTCAGATATCCTGGCATAGGAATAAGAAAATAAATTGTTTTTATTGTTTTAATTTTCATTGTAAGAAAATATAGTATTTATATTTGGCTTATATTGAATACAAGGGGGTAATACTAATAATTATTTAGTCTGCCACATTTCAATTAGAGCATCCTTACAATAGCCCACCGTTTCTCAAGTGCCTCTCTTTGTTCAGTGTGGGGTAACTCTGCTGCAACATCACTCACTTGCACACTCATCTTAGTTACCACTTCCCTTTTCATAAACACTGTATCTTGAGGGTCACGCAACGCTATATTATGGAGAACACAACAAGCTCTCACAAGTTTGGGAATTCTTTCTATACGTGCATCAATATGTTCCAAACGCCTGAATCTTGCCTTCAATAACCCAAAAGCATGTTCTATAGTAACCCTGGCTTTTGACAATTTCTCATTATATTTCACCTGGTTATCAGACAAGTTTCCAGTGTTTTGGAAAGGTACCATCAAATGTTGAGAGAAAAAGCAGAATCTCCAACAATATGATAGTCAGGGGAAGGAAAGTAGCTGGTGTCACTGTTCTGCATTTTGGTGTACAAGGAACATGACTCAAACACTCTGCTATCATGTGCTGCACCAGGGAAACCAGCCTCAATAAAAGAAAAGGTTTTATCAGCAGTACAGACTGCCATTAGATTGATACTGTGTTTACGGTTTCTGTTAATATAGTCTGCCTGTGTTTCACTAGGAGCCTTAATATGAATGTGGCATCCATCCACAGCTCCTATCACTCCAGGAATTCCTCCCAACGTTTGGAATTCATTGCTAATTTGAGGTAGTGTCTCAGCTGCTGGCCACACAATTACCTTTTTTTCAGCTTCACACAAAACCTCTATTATCCTTTGCACACATTCATGTACTGTTGTCATAGAAACTCCAAATAACTCTGAAATCTCACGGTATGTTGACTGTGTTCCTAGATACCACAAGGTGAGGTAAAGTGCTTTCCTTGGACCCAGGAAAAGGATGGTACCAGAAGGTGTTTCTGTATAAGCATCGTGGATGAAGTCCAAAGCCATGAGAAAGGATTTTCTTGTTAGACGAAGATGCTTGAAAAAGTCAAGGTCACTCAATGCCTCTAGAACATCAGCTAGTCCTTCCTGCTTTGGATGGTGTTCTCTGAAGAAACAAAAAAAAATGCAAATTATAACTAGTGCATTAAAGGAAAAGTTTATAGCAATCTTATTTGTTCAGTTTTTGCATAATCACACACACACACACACACACACACACACACACACATATATATATATATATATATATATA
>JAXIVD010003085.1:10000-49986 GCA_036785275.1 Cancer borealis
GAAGCTGAAAAAAAGGTAATTGTGTGGCCAGCAGCTGAGACACTACCTCAAATTAGCAATGAATTCCAAACGTTGGGAGGAATTCCTGGAGTGATAGGAGCTGTGGATGGATGCCACATTCATATTAAGGCTCCTAGTGAAACACAGGCAGACTATATTAACAGAAACCGTAAACACAGTATCAATCTAATGGCAGTCTGTACTGCTGATAAAACCTTTTCTTTTATTGAGGCTGGTTTCCCTGGTGCAGCACATGATAGCAGAGTGTTTGAGTCATGTTCCTTGTACACCAAAATGCAGAACAGTGACACCAGCTACTTTCCTTCCCCTGACTATCATATTGTTGGAGATTCTGCTTTTTCTCTCAACATTTGATGGTACCTTTCCAAAACACTGGAAACTTGTCTGATAACCAGGTGAAATATAATGAGAAATTGTCAAAAGCCAGGGTTACTATAGAACATGCTTTTGGGTTATTGAAGGCAAGATTCAGGCGTTTGGAACATATTGATGCACGTATAGAAAGAATTCCCAAACTTGTGAGAGCTTGTTGTGTTCTCCATAATATAGCGTTGCGTGACCCTCAAGATACAGTGTTTATGAAAAGGGAAGTGGTAACTAAGATGAGTGTGCAAGTGAGTGATGTTGCAGCAGAGTTACCCCACACTGAACAAAGAGAGGCACTTGAGAAACGGTGGGCTATTGTAAGGATGCTCTAATTGAAATGTGGCAGACTAAATAATTATTAGTATTACCCCCTTGTATTCAATATAAGCCAAATATAAATACTATATTTTCTTACAATGAAAATTAAAACAATAAAAACAATTTATTTTCTTATTCCTATGCCAGGATATCTGACCATCATGCACACTGAATCACCCTAATCACTTCACTTCCAGCACATCCAGAAACAGGGTGAGGGTATGGTGGGCATGGACAGGGTGAGGGTGTGGTGGGCATGAACAGGATGAGGTGTGGTGGGGCATAGACAGGGTGAGGGTGTGGTGGGCATGGACAGAGTGAGGGTGTGGTGGGCATGGACAGGGTGAGGATGTGGTGGGCATGGACAGGTTGAGGGTGTGGTGGGCATGGACAAGGTGAGGGTATGGTGGGCGTGGACAGGGTGAGGGTGTGGTGGGCATGGACAGGGTGAGAATGTGGTGAGCATGGACAGGGTGAGGGTGTGGTGGGCATGGACAGGGTGAGGTGTGGTGGGCATGGACAGGGTGAGGTGTGGTGGGCATGGACAGGGTGAGGTGTGGTGGGCATGGACAGGGTAAGGTGTGATGGGCATAGATAGGGTGAGGATATGGTGAGCATGGACAGGGTGAGGGTGGGGTGGGCATAGACAATGAGGTAAGGTCTCCACACACGAGTTTAAAAAGAAAATGCACTTTAGTTAAAAAAAAAAAAAATACATGCCAAGATCACTTCTCATCTGTGCATGTCGTAGTCTTAATATTTCCAATTGTTGTTGTTTCATTTGCATATCAATATTATCTTTTTCTGCATCTCTTTCGTTTAATAAGTTCAGAAGGCTTAATTGTTTTGCAATAAAGGCAGTGTTGCTGTCCAACGACATTATATATATATATTATAATGACCAACCTTCAAATAGACTTCTATGGTATATTTGACGTCCTCGCTGATGGTCTATAATTTTTTCTTTTTTTTTGCACATAGAAGACGTAAAAGGCAAACTTGTGGGTTAATAAGCAAATTTCCATAAAAAAAAAACATCGATCAGTTAAAAAATACGTGTTATCAAATCAACGTACAGGTGTCAGACGTTGTCAACTTCTTTTTCATTTGATAGCTATGGCATCAATATATATATCGTGAATGTACCGTGCCAGGCTCTCGGACATGACAAACATTAATTCGATATTTATATAAAACCACAGGAGTTTCCACAATCTTAACATGTGTACCGAGTACAACGGGCCAACTATCATTACGGTGATTCCTTTGCGGAATCACCGGTAAATCCTCGTATTCTCGACACTCGTTAAGATACCTTGTTATGGTTAGAGTAGGTACTACTAGCGAAAGAGGATGATGGGAAAAACGCGTGACGTCACTGGAACTGAGGATATATATACCAGTCTGGGCGGAAGGTCAGTCACTAGTGTTCCGTGACCCCGCTCCAGACAGGTAAGCCTTCAGTGTTCCTAAAAACCTTGCCACACTTGAAAAACATTGTTATTAATATCTAACGGTAAATTGTCCTCCCGGATACAGCTGCCGAGAGGACCAGCAAAAGACTGTTTTTCGGTTGGTGTTTGACGAAGGCTGCATGTGGAGTTGCCTCTCAAACAAGGACGACGGCCAGAAGGACCCAGTGACTCTCAAACAATATTTGTGGCGTGAGTGTATTTTGGTCGTTTTCCATCAGTTCCCTCACGTATAGTTAGGTAGGATAGAATAGGAATATTTGTGTTAAGGTATATGTTCATGTTTGTGTCGCTAAGGGTGGATAAGCATTTGTAAGAGCACCACCACGGATATAGCGAGTACTTTATTTACTTTATTCATCATTAAAGTTGTCCATTATTTTTATATTCGTTTTCTGTTCGTAAACGCAACACTGACCCTCGGTACAGTGGTTGCAGCGGTGTAGATGCAAATTACGCATCAGCCCACGTTGTCCGGAGGACGCTACAGTGTGCTAGTTAAGTAGGTAATTAGCTCCCCCCTCCAATTAAATTTTAATTATGAATTCTCAGATAGACTTGTTAGGCGACTCGTGGTTTCCCCAGGAGGAAATAACAGAAGTGGGTGAACAAGCGCTTGGTGGAGCAATAAAACCAGAGTGTTCAGAAGTCGGTCATCACGATCAGAGGAAGATGGAGTCCTTTATTATTCTAAACAGAAAAGAGATAACACCTTGCTCGATTCGTTGGTGGTGCCCACGGTAATGAAACGGAAAGCCCATGCTATGTTTTTTTAAATTGAAACGTCGGATGAGTGTGACGCGGGAGTTAGGGATATTAACTTATACGTGAGGGCGACTATGGTGGTGCCAAATACACACTCCTCCACTTCGAGGGTGGACGAGGCAGTTACTACTACAACCATCATTACAACCACCCACCACTTCGCTGTCAACGGCGACACAATCCACCGTGCCGCGGACAAGTTAACACTAGTTGTGGGTGATGGAGGTTCTATAGTCGACATGAGCGAGATCGTGTTTCCTTCCGAGGATGAGGATGACACGGAGGAACCACGCAGAGCCCGAAGGCCTGTGAGGAATTCCTAGAAGAGTGTTGAGAGGGAGAGATGGTAGTAAGTAGACCCCTGGGTGGTTAAAGGAAAGGTTACTGCCTATAAAAACTCTTTTGCAGCGGCGAGGAGATGCCGAACTGGTAAACTGGTCCCGCAGCTGAAGCAGAGATCACCGCAGTCCTGGGGGCTCTGTAGTGCCCAGGTAAAGGACTGGAAGTTCACCCCCCCATGGATGAAGGCTTTGGTGAGACCCCGTCGAGGATCACCACCCTGCTCAGTTTGCCAGGACTGGTTGGGAGTTGGGTTCACCTATTCCGACCAGGAGGTCGAGTCACGTCTGACTCGGAAGTCTTGCATAGAGACAAGAAGAAAGAAGAAGAAGAAGAAGAAGAAGAAGACCGGTCCCGACTTATGTTGATAATATATAAACTCATGTTCTTACGAGTATGAGAATACGAGGATTAATTTTTTTTAAAGAGGAAAGCCGTGTACCGAGTACAACGGGCCAACTATCATTACGGTGATTCCTTTGCGGAATCACCGGTAAATCCTCGTATTCTCGACACTCGTTAAGATACCTTGTTATGGTTAGAGTAGGTACTACTAGCGAAAGAGGATGATGGGAAAAACGCGTGACGTCACTGGAACTGAGGATATATATACCAGTCTGGGCGGAAGGTCAGTCACTAGTGTTCCGTGACCCCGCTCCAGACAGGTAAGCCTTCAGTGTTCCTAAAAACCTTGCCACACTTGAAAAACATTGTTATTAATATCTAACGGTAAATTGTCCTCCCGGATACAGCTGCCGAGAGGACCAGCAAAAGACTGTTTTTCGGTTGGTGTTTGACGAAGGCTGCATGTGGAGTTGCCTCTCAAACAAGGACGACGGCCAGAAGGACCCAGTGACTCTCAAACAATATTTGTGGCGTGAGTGTATTTTGGTCGTTTTCCATCAGTTCCCTCACGTATAGTTAGGTAGGATAGAATAGGAATATTTGTGTTAAGGTATATGTTCATGTTTGTGTCGCTAAGGGTGGATAAGCATTTGTAAGAGCACCACCACGGATATAGCGAGTACTTTATTTACTTTATTCATCATTAAAGTTGTCCATTATTTTTATATTCGTTTTCTGTTCGTAAACCATCTCTCGGACCCTCGGTACACATGTTCATAATTAATGGATACAAAACAGGGTATTATTTTACATCTTTACCAGAATGCTCTAGAGAATTCAGGGTTATATTTTTGCATTGCCTGATGCATTTTGAGAAGGTTTTCTTAATTACATTTTCGTCCCAAATTCTTAGTTAGTGAGATATTCAATGTTTTCTATGAAACCTTCTCTTCGAAAAACAAAGTTTAGTTTGGTTTTAACAAGGTTTTGTTATTTGTCAATATAAGTTAAGGTTTGGTTAGGTTAAGTTAGGTTAATCTAGAAGATATCAAATGTTCTCTGATCAAAAGTAGGAAGTTGGATCAAGTACAGAGGCAAGATGCAGACGACAGACGTAAACAGACGTCATTATGGTGGAGATGTAAAATTTTACCTAAACAGCAAACGAAAAAGACTTAAGTACTCACCAAGTCTTCCTCCATAACAAAGGTGTTTGCATTGTAGTAGATTAAATGGCACTCAACACACTTAGGTGGATGCATTATGGGTGCCTATTGTGATCCACACGCACACACCTCACACCCTCACCACCGCTCATCAAAGTGCGTTCTATTTACAGTCCAGTGTCCACACACTTGTCTCATTTTCTAACCATTCCTGATTGTCACTGTATTCAATAGTTCAACTTTGCCTTGTGTGGCTGAGGCATAGGAAGTGTTGTTGTGGTGCCCGGGGGGGGGACGGGGGCGTTATTTTTTATTTTTATTTATTTTATTATAGTTGTTAATCTTTATTTAATTAATTGGTTTTACTTTCACTTCACTGCTGAAGGACCACCAGTGTGGTGCCTTGTCATTAAATTAACTTCGAATGGGGAACTCTCATGGCAATTAAAAATATATTTACTTTGATTAATTATATTAATTAATGGTCCCTGATGTTGGATATTTCCCTGGATATTAAGGAAAGAAAGCTGCCACCACCCCCAAAGGTTTAATGAGAATTAGGGGATTCTCAGGGAATTTAATTTCTTCCTAAAGGGAAGTTAAAATATTCGAAAGAGAAAATAATTACTACCAGGGAAATATAGGCGACCAATGAAAAGAAAGGGGGAACTGATTTAACAATTTAGTTATTTGGTAGAGTGGACTGAGTTTCAATAAGGCACATGGATTCGTGGATTTGTTTCATATCCTTTTTCAAGAGTGTTGAGCACCTCCCTATTAACATTACCACACCAAACGGAGGTTAGTATTAACACAGAATCACTTTCTCAGATTTTACTTGAGTTATTTATTTAATGTATACTTTGAATATCACAGGCTGATCACTGAGTCTTAGAAACACGGCTTAGTTATAGTATCAGACAACTTAATGGCTCATGGCAGAAAAACTTCACCTTCCTCAAAAAGAAAATAAATACAGAGTTGGCAATACATATCTCACCTCGAGATACCAAGCTCTTCACACATTACACATTATACCCTTGACTCCCTTCCCTGAAAGATATCACCTTAAAATTTTATAATTTTGTAACTGGGCCTGAGAACAGTTAAAGAACCTTTTCTCAGGGGATTTCCGAAAGTAAGGTGATCTCAATGTTTCTGTTTATGCATACATAGTATAATTCTTCCTCACTAAGTAGGAATACGCGATTCCTATTCCTGAATACATGGGCTGGGTCTATCAGACCGTCTTACGTGACTCATAGTTTTCCTAAAGCTTAACTTGGAAATTTGGCAGTGGCTTTCTAGCCGTTCATTTATCTACAAAAACAAAAGAAAGTAAATGAGAAATTGGTGTAACTGTCGTGGAGGCATTCTTTCCCTGCGAACACAATCAAGGGTGAGCCACGAATGATAATTCACTTCCTTAACTCAGAAGTTAATACACAGTCACAATAACATAGAGATTACCGGGAAAAATATATATTGTACACTATGAAATATTATTTTGAAGGGGAACAGGGGACACAGGAGGCCATGCGGTTTTGAAACCACGTTGTCCTTCTTTAAGAGAAGGAAATTGATATTATCCACTTATAATAGATCTCAATAGGAGTTTACATGTATTGTCAGACTACTGGGGAAGATTGTGGACTATATAATAATGGCGAGAGGTATTGGATTTCACAAATATTGAGGGATTTCGAGAGCGATGTCACTCACCTGCGAACACAATCAAGGGTGAGCCACGAATGATGCTCTCTGGGAAAAAGGCGGGAGATGAGAAGGGGGAAGGGGGGGGTTTCGAGGATATTCCTCCTTTGATCTTATTATTAATTGATTATTGAGACGTGAAATAGTTATCAATTTATAGGAAATTAATTTTGACGCTAAATAAGTGACATTTAGATATCTATTGAATCTGATCTCTGGATTACTATATAAGGGAACATTTTTGTCTACGTGACTTTTAGCACGTCCCGGGCCTCGAGGCATAATCGCCTCACATGATGCAATATTACGTCATCCTTAACAAAGTTTTGTGGGAAGATAACTAAGTAGGTTAATTATATTAGACTATGGAGAGCATTTTGACAAGTTAATGACTATTAATAGTGATTAGATTATGATATTAATTTCTTTCCATAGAAAACTGTCTGGTGGGAGGGGTTGACTGCATAGGATTTGAAAGTTTGGAAAAACAATTCGAATATAAACCTTAATATAAACATATAGCATAAAAGTATGAATGATGTGAGTAAAAACATTTATATAATGCAGTATCCCCTTGGGAATACAAGATCTAAGGGCAGACTAAACATAACAAAAAAAAGGTACATTCAGTAGGCCTATTTGAAATTAAATTGGAAGCATCACACGACTTTTCCCTCCGGGTGAAATGTTTTTACTCACTAATAATAAAAAAAAATTACATCCTAACAGGTTTACCATTTAGGAACTGGTTTAGTGGTCACTAAGGCTACAACCCACCTTGGTTTTCCATCAGTCTAACATTCACTCGACCTTCCCCACCACTCCACTACTTCTGCAGCCCTTCCTGGCTAAAACACTGGCAACGTAATATGTGGTTCCTGAGAAACCAATTGCCTGGCTACTGCTGCTACTTGGCTGTAGTTCAGATTATTGTAGGGCACACCCCAGTCCACATACTCATGAGAGAAGTATGGATGATCTCGTCAACTGTACAAGATCCCGGACACTCGGTAGCTAAGTTGAGCCTTCCAGCCCTTGACTTTCACACCAAAACAAACAATAACATAAATTCTCAGTCATTCATCTTCATTTGCTCACAACATTCGCATTCAATCACCCTTCATTCGTTTCCGCAGCAAGTGGTCATACAGGAAGCATTTGACAGAGCTTAGGCTACGTCCTGATGTCTCCTCCACCTCCTAACACCGGCAGACTGTAGCTTAGAGGCCTAATCACACTACTACCAGGTGTGATTCCCTCACGTTAAAGTGGCCTACAGCTTCCTGAACTAGTCCATTGTGTGAACTACACACAATCCTGTGAACTTATCTTCTAGTTTAAAAGTTCACCACTCCTTCAGGGCTCAAACTAGGCCCGGGGGAATTAAGGTGGATAGTCTAACGACCTGTCACATCTGGGTCGATTCACAAGCAACATACCTCCAAGGGGACTAACTTAGCACCACTAATTGTCCAAACCTGTTCCTCTACACCTTAAAACTAACACCCATTGTGGCATAGTTCTTTGGGGTTGTTTCTGCCCAGCCACTGTATCCACACTCCTCAATACATCGCTCAGGTCCACCACACAGCCGTGGAGGCATCGGTTCATCATTGTCTTTCCCGGCACACAAAACTTCCAGAGGAGTCAGTAACCACTCCTCTTTGTCCACATGTGGCTTTGGTCTTGACTGCCATGTGAAGACTGAGGATCCGATGTCTCCTGTAGAGATCTTGAACTGCTGCGACACGGACTCCAATCCGTTGTCGTGGACCATAGACTGGGGCATTCCGAGGCCTGCGACGTACTGCTCCATGCTCTCCAGAACAGTGTGTGTGTTTTGTTTGTGTTGGAAGTTTAGGGTGCCTCTAAGTTGTTGAATCTTTAACTCACTAACCTTACTTAATTTCATCACCAAAAAAAAATAAACTCGAGCTTTACTAAATGATTACGGCAATGTGGGCAAAACCTGACACAATTAGGTGCCTAATTAAACAAAAATAACATCAACTTGCTTCCACAAAATCATTATCTTCCTTTACATCTAACGTTTCCCGAGTTATCCAAACTATAGCGGGATAATCGTTAGGGTACCTTAATCCAGGCTAACTTATTTACTAACTTAATCCAGACTAACTTAACCTAACCCAGAGCTATACCTTAGCAAAAGAACAAATCATGTGTCACGTAGGGCCCTGAGTACAACTACTTCATTTATCATTCCTCTTACTTGATTATTGCATGACAAGAAACTTTTTCATCCTCACTTGCTGTGGTAATTGTTAGGTAGTGCTCAAAACACTTTGAATCCCACCGCTTAAGCCACCAGTGTGGTGCCTGGGGGGGGGGACGGGGGCGTTATTTTTATATTTTTTTAATTTGTTAATTGTTGTTCTGTTATTCTATTCTTTATTTAATTAATTGGTTTTACTTTCACTTCACTGCTGAAGGACCACCAGTGTGGTGCCTTGTCATTAAATTAACTTCGAATGGGGAACTCTCATGGCAATTAAAAATATATTTACTTTGATTAATTATATTAATTAATGGTCCCTGATGTTGGATATTTCCCTGGATATTAAGGAAAGAAAGCTGCCACCACCCCCAAAGGTTTAATGAGAATTAGGGGATTCTCAGGGAATTTAATTTCTTCCTAAAGGGAAGTTAAAATATTCGAAAGAGAAAATAATTACTACCAGGGAAATATAGGCGACCAATGAAAAGAAAGGGGGAACTGATTTAACAATTTAGTTATTTGGTAGAGTGGACTGAGTTTCAATAAGGCACATGGATTCGTGGATTTGTTTCATATCCTTTTTCAAGAGTGTTGAGCACCTCCCTATTAACATTACCACACCAAACGGAGGTTAGTATTAACACAGAATCACTTTCTCAGATTTTACTTGAGTTATTTATTTAATGTATACTTTGAATATCACAGGCTGATCACTGAGTCTTAGAAACACGGCTTAGTTATAGTAGCAGACAACTTAATGGCTCATGGCAGAAAAACTTCACCTTCCTCAAAAAGAAAATAAATACAGAGTTGGCAATACATATCTCACCTCGAGATACCAAGCTCTTCACACATTACACATTATACCCTTGACTCCCTTCCCTGAAAGATATCACCTTAAAATTTTATAATTTTGTAACTGGGCCTGAGAACAGTTAAAGAACCTTTTCTCAGGGGATTTCCGAAAGTAAGGTGATCTCAATGTTTCTGTTTATGCATACATAGTATAATTCTTCCTCACTAAGTAGGAATACGCGATTCCTATTCCTGAATACATGGGCTGGGTCTATCAGACCGTCTTACGTGACTCATAGTTTTCCTAAAGCTTAACTTGGAAATTTGGCAGTGGCTTTCTAGCCGTTCATTTATCTACAAAAACAAAAGAAAGTAAATGAGAAATTGGTGTAACTGTCGTGGAGGCATTCTTTCCCTGCGAACACAATCAAGGGTGAGCCACGAATGATAATTCACTTCCTTAACTCAGAAGTTAATACACAGTCACAATAACATAGAGATTACCGGGAAAAATATATATTGTACACTATGAAATATTATTTTGAAGGGGAACAGGGGACACAGGAGGCCATGCGGTTTTGAAACCACGTTGTCCTTCTTTAAGAGAAGGAAATTGATATTATCCACTTATAATAGATCTCAATAGGAGTTTACATGTATTGTCAGACTACTGGGGAAGATTGTGGACTATATAATAATGGCGAGAGGTATTGGATTTCACAAATATTGAGGGATTTCGAGAGCGATGTCACTCACCTGCGAACACAATCAAGGGTGAGCCACGAATGATGCTCTCTGGGAAAAAGGCGGGAGATGAGAAGGGGGAAGGGGGGGGTTTCGAGGATATTCCTCCTTTGATCTTATTATTAATTGATTATTGAGACGTGAAATAGTTATCAATTTATAGGAAATTAATTTTGACGCTAAATAAGTGACATTTAGATATCTATTGAATCTGATCTCTGGATTACTATATAAGGGAACATTTTTGTCTACGTGACTTTTAGCACGTCCCGGGCCTCGAGGCATAATCGCCTCACATGATGCAATATTACGTCATCCTTAACAAAGTTTTGTGGGAAGATAACTAAGTAGGTTAATTATATTAGACTATGGAGAGCATTTTGACAAGTTAATGACTATTAATAGTGATTAGATTATGATATTAATTTCTTTCCATAGAAAACTGTCTGGTGGGAGGGGTTGACTGCATAGGATTTGAAAGTTTGGAAAAACAATTCGAATATAAACCTTAATATAAACATATAGCATAAAAGTATGAATGATGTGAGTAAAAACATTTATATAATGCAGTATCCCCTTGGGAATACAAGATCTAAGGGCAGACTAAACATAACAAAAAAAAGGTACATTCAGTAGGCCTATTTGAAATTAAATTGGAAGCATCACATTGTTTCACTATAGTTGTAAATATTCGTTCAGTCGCATCAAAACAGTAACTTTAACTAACTCCCTTCGACTAGCAGTGTTATTTCTCCCATTCCTTGTATTAATGGATGATTTAAAATTATTTCAAGCTTCTCGTCAGAAACAATAACCGTAGTTATATGGAGCGAACTAGAATGATATAAGCAACAGTCTCCCTTCCTTTGGAGTGCAGAAAGATGACTGAATCGGGCCTCCTCTATTTCGGAGCTCCTCTATTTCGGATTCGGACTTTGGAGGCCCCGACTGAATTGCCGCCAAGCATCGGTGCCACATTTTCAGATGAAACCAACTTTGTTCAGTATCCTTTAGAAAAGAACATAAGAACATAAGAAATGAGGAGCCTGCAAGAGGCCAGTTAATGACCTACACGAGGTAGTTCCTTGTCCCCCACCCTTGGAATAATCCAATATTTAGCCATCCCACCTGTCATCCCTATCCATACTCTGATCCAACCGTCTTTTAAAGCTACCTATTGACTCAATACTTACTACGTGTCTACCCAGCCTATTCAAATCGTTCACGACTTTGTTAGTGAACCAATATCTACCTATATCTGTCCTGAATCTAAGTTTTTCTAGCTTGTACCCATTTCCACGTGTCCTATCCTGACTACTAAATTCTAAAATCTGTTCAATGTTTCCCGTATTATAATAAGGGAAACATTGAACAGGTTTTATAATTCCTTTTACCCATTTGAAAACCTCAATCATACCCCCTCTTGCCCTCCTTCTCTCTAGGGAGTGGAGATTAAGACGTTTAATTTAATCTATCTTTGTAGGGTAAATTTCTCAGCCCCTGAATAATCTTGGTCATTTTTCTCTAAACTGCCTCAAGGAGCCTATATCCTTTCTATAATAAGGGGACCAAAATTGAGCTGCACAATCTAGATGGGATCTAACTAGCGCTAAATACAACCTCAGAGTGACCTCAGAATTCCTATTTGTCACATACCTATTAATAAATCCCAGTATTTTGTTGGCCCTATTTCTAGCTATAATACGCTGTTCCCTGGGGCACAAGTCACTGCTTATTTGAACTCCTAATCCCCTGATGTTACTATTTATACAGTTATTTCTTTCCCAAGATGTAGCTACTAGCATTAGTGGTAATTTATTATAGTAAATTCCTCTAACTTCATTATGTTATGTAAATTTTCCATGTCCTCGTTTTGTACATCAGAAAATATTCCTTTTCCCACCGAGTGGTGAACAACTGGAATGATCTGCCAGAGTGGGTTGTGAGTGTTGACTCAGTGGCACTTTTTGAGTCAAGGTTGGATCGATATTGGGAAAGCCAAGAACAGAAATTTAAATATAGAGCACACATAACCACCACACGCAGCCAAAATAGAGATAGTAATGAGGCTGCCGTACTGGAGCCACAAGCCCGTTAGGGCCTCTTCCAGGAATTCGTCCATGTAAGTATAAGGTAATTACTTACGTGGAGTTCCTTTCTTATTGTTTCCTGTCGAGAATAAAGAGGGTGGGGATGAGTCTTGTTCTTATCTATCTATCCTGTTCTCACATGTATACTAATTGTGTGTAGTCCAAAAAATACTCTAAAATAATAAACTAAAACGTTATATAATGTCTATTATTATTAGATATTTTTCAGTATCTCCAAATACTACTCAGTGACATGCAAGCATCTGCAAAAAGCATATATAGCTATATATAATATACATCTTCACAAATATCGAAGTTTTAGAGAAATTTAAATACAATATCACCAAGAGATATATCAATTAACAAAAACCCAAGATAATTGCTTTATATGAATAGAATGAGGATGTATAATTGTGTATTTGTATTAATAAGTATCAGCTGGTCTTGTAAACAGTGAGAGTGTGTGTGTATGTGCGTGTGAGTGTCAGTGACTCAGCACGGCTCCTAGTGTGTTGTTCTATCTGACTCTACATCCTCTTGACTTTATTACTTTATTAATCATCTTCTAAGTTGACAATGTCTACTAATTTGAAGGTGTTGAGTGAAGATGGTCAGTTCCAAGGTGAGCTGACTGAGGCTGGAGGCAAGCTAGTGGTGGCGGACTTCACATCAGCGAGGTGATTATATTTAATGATGATAATAAGTGACTCTGGTTTGATCATTAAGTGTTTAAGGCTAGTTAGAAGCTAGTTTTTTAGGCTTATTTTTATTTTGTGTTATGGTTATTTATTTTGTTTATTTTTTAGGTAGTTTTGAAGTAATTTTTTTCTTCAATTTTTTATTTAATCATTCTGTTCTAGCTGATTCTTGTCTATTTTTTGTTAATTTTTTGTCTCGTTTTGGTAGATTTTTGTTATTTTTTGTTTGATATTTCCCTTTTATTTTGGTTCAATTTTTCAATTTTTTTGTCTCACTTGGCAAATTTTTCGTAGTTTTTTGTTTTTGTTTAATCATTCTAATTTTTTGTCTCGTTGAATCAATCAGTGTTTTGTCACCTGATATGATGTGTGGTATTATTACAGAAAATTTCACCTGCATAAGTATTGCACGAGTTAACTATTGCAGGTGGTAAGCGATGTTATATTCCTATTAAATCAAAGTTATTACAAAAAAATTATATGTCTCGGGTCAGGTTAGGTTTAGTTCTTCTGATATCTTGTAAGGACTAATATTTCTTTATTCTTGTGAATTTTGATGTTTTTTTCATTAATCAGTTAATTTTCTCTCCCTGTAGAGGTTATGTTAGGTTAAATTTGGTTTGGTAGGTTGGGAAAAAAAAATACAGTAATGGCATAATACGCCAACAACAAAATTTACCCCAAAAATAATTAGTTTCAGCTGTTGAAAAAAAAATTGGTAAAAATTCATATTAACTTGCTGTTTATTTTTGGACGAAACTATTCTTTTTCTGAATTTTGATTTTTATAGGAAACAGACAGCAGATTTTTACAAAACAAAAAAATTTCATAATATAATAGTTTCGTCATTATAAATAATAAATTAACGACACAGAAAACTGACATTCAACGGTGAAGTTTCTGCCTGGCCCACCACCAACCCCACTCCAGCCTGTTGGATTTAAAAAGGAATCTAATTGCATTTTCTAACCTAACCTAACCTGAAACTTAAGGGCATCTCCTAATTTAATCAATTTTTTTTTTATCCTTTACCTGTGCCGCTGGTAGACTTAATGGAGGCCTTAGATGGTCAGCCTCCGTCCATTAGCAGCGCGGGTTAATTTGCTAAATGACGCCTCGTTTCTTATTGAGAGGCTCATGCTGCCTGTGGAAGCTCCTCAAGCATATAACTTTGCTGTCCTGTTGAGGATGGTGTTATGGCAGCATGTGGGTGACCTTAGGCCAATCGGCAGTATTACCAAAGAAAAATAGCCAGCACGTGCCGGGGCTCAAACTTGGAACGAGTTGGTATGCCTGACCGCTAGCCACTAGACCACCGCCGTACAAAACCACTCGCAGTTAATAGCTGAAAACATACATAATTGTGGTGAATTTTGGTGCTTGTCGAGTAGGAAGTAGTGGTGGTGTTGATTCTTGGGGTAAACTCCAGCAAACTGATATCTTGCCAGACACTCAGGGTACCTTATGTATATTGTTACCAAAATGTAAACTGCTGGCTGTGATTTACAGTTTGGTGCACATAGCCCAGTTCCTGCATACATATGCGTACATACACCACTCGTTCAAGTACACTTAAAGCTTGTTTTAACAGACAAAAGGGGGAAACATCTGCTAATTGTCCATACTTACTGACACTAAGTCTGTTGTGGCTAATATCAACAATTACATCACGAAAGAAAGAGGAGTAGTATAGTGCTGTACATTTAATCAGGCACTATCTAATCTGACAGTGTTAAATACCTGTACACTGTAAATATACACTATATTACGGTAATTTAAAACTTTTAATCTAAAATTAGACATACTATGGATGGTGAAGA
The DNA here is from genome assembly GCA_036785275.1 of Cancer borealis. Classification (NCBI taxonomy): domain Eukaryota; kingdom Metazoa; phylum Arthropoda; class Malacostraca; order Decapoda; family Cancridae; genus Cancer; species Cancer borealis. Next base: position 24,889 of record JAXIVD010003085.1, read on the forward strand.
TGGCTGCAGATTTTGTCCGTTGCTTCTGATATCCGTTCAAGGGAGGTCCATAAAACTGAGGTATGAGTGTATATAGAGATGCTGGGGAGAATGTGGCGCTGAACAATGGGAAGAGGCTGGACGTTTCTCTTCACAGGAAAATAAAACATCCATGTGTCCTGCTCAAAGAGACGAAAGGCCCACTTAACCTTGATCTCTCAGCCTCTATTATATTTCCTTTTTCAAAATTTATATTCTTCAATCTTGATGATACTCCCCGGCTCCCTGGCTGCTCACCTAGCTTCGTAACACAAGCTGATGCAGTTCACACAAAATCTCACTACTGAAGCCAAGTGAATCCTGTGCTATTATAAATGCAAAGTACTTTGCTTCACAACCAAGGCATGGCATGTTTCAAAGTGATGGTGTGCCTGGTGAGGTGAGGCGTCAATACAAGAGCTTTGAGTATGATTGGATGAAAACAATTAGCTGTGTGACATAGGTCAACTTAATTTGATTGGTACATTAGTTATTGTTTCACTTTTCCTCCACAGCTGGTGCACAGTGTACTGAGAAGGGCAAAGCTTCATATGTGAAAGTGGCCTCTGCTCAGGATAATGGCACAAAAGTTTTTTTTTACTTTTAATCTTTATTTTTATTTATTTATTTATATTTTCTAGGACAGCAACAGACTATAAAAAGAAGTTTGTGCAGAAAACAGAATGATCAAAGTTTGCATCTTTATTCATTGTCCCCAGATGTGGGCCGTGTCAACGTATTGCCCCGGTGTTTGAGGAGATGGCACGCAGGTTCCCCAATGCAGTATTCCTCAAAATTGATGTCAGCCAGTGTCCCACCACCTCAGCCTCACAAGGGGTATCAGCTGCACCAACATTCATCTTTTTCAGGAACAAGGTCAGTTCTCAAGTGTGTGTGTGTGTGTTCCATTATCTGTTTCTTTGCAGTAGTCTGCGGGATGGTAGGTGATGTTCCCTGAGGGAACCGGCCATCAGATTATGGAACAGAAAAAAGTAGTTTTATGCGAATGTGCATCAATAAGAACATATTGGCATTATAATGTCACCTTAGAATGTGTCTCTTCAAAAGGCATGCACTACACTGCTTACAGAAACATTACTCAAAGTAAGATAAGCTAGTAAAAGACTCCCCCAACCCTCTCCACTCACCTTTGTCTGCTGTCTGTCTATTCCAGGTTACTCCAGCAAAACTTTCTACCTCATCTTTCCATTTAATCCTCTGTCAGCCCTGTTATCTGTTACTATTTCTGTATTGTCATTCTGTTACCATTACAGTCAATCTATTACGACTTATCATTGAACACCAGTCACAAACCCAGCAGTCCAATACATATAGGATATTTGCATGTTTTCCTCCAAGAGCCAAGGGTTCAGACATCATGAAGCACAGCTAGGATTCTGTACATGTTTGTGATTATTTCATACATTGAAACACTACTGTTGTGTATCTGGGGTAATTGTTTATACAGAGTAACATTATTTTGTGTTAATCTCACTTCATGTTCACTAAACCATGTACGGATCATTCAAGGAGATGATGCAGGAAAAGACACATTTTGTGATAATAATTCAATGCCTGCCTGTTGTTATTGATCTGCATATTTGTATAGAACTTGTTTATCACTTTGATTAGTATCAACATGACGTAGGAAACATTTTTATGATCCGCGAAGCATATTTCCATGAACAGTATTGGATTGCAGACACACGTTATTATGGGAGACAAATAGTATGACATCATCATGGCCGTCCCATCCCATAGATTTGACATTTGTTTGGAATCAATTTTGAACTATTTATCAATATTTACAAAGATTTCTATAGTGCAAAAATATTCTGAAAATACTTTGTAGGTATTATTCATTTGTTGCATGCTGACAATTCATATAGCAAGACTTTCTTGTACTTAGAAAATATCCATCTAGTGACAGAAATCCATGGTAGTGTTTAGCAGAAAATTGTACATAGTTTGAAAAAATAGCTAAATATTCAGTTTATAATTTCCCTTATAGGTCACGTATTCTCATCCAATAATTGTCTAATATTAGTAAGTTAATGTAAATGCCATCTGTAGGATACTTTTCACCTCAGCATGCAAAAAAGAAACTGAATAATTGGATATGTATTTGACTGATGGATTATTAGTATACATCTTGGCATACTTCTCTTACTTGTTGCTTTACAGACCAAGCTGGACACCCTGCGGGGGGCAGATCCAGAAGGCCTGGAGTCCAAGATCCGACAGTACTATGGTGATGGGGAAGAGGAGGAACTGGAAGACTCAGGCGTACCAGGACACGTGAGTGTTCAAACAAACAAACTTAACATGATTTTGTATTAGAATTTATTTTTAACACTTTGATTGTGTTCTAATTTTATACTGTTGATGTAGGAAGATATGGATAAGGTACAAGACTCATTAATTGTGAAGATGTGTTCCATAAGGTTGGTGTGGACATTATGAAGGAGGAAATTGTGAATTTAACACAGACGGGCTGTCAAAATTTGGTGTATGGCATACACATTGGCATGCAAAAATTATTGATATATTGTTGTTTTGGCAAAAGTGCTTCATTTCACTCTAAAAGTAAATGGGAATTTTTTATTTATTAAAGTGTTATTGTTGAAAAAATTGTCCACCAACTGATCCTACATTGAGCTTCTCAACCATCTCATATTGAGCAAATACTTTATTCCTTGTATATAAGTACAGTATTACATTTACACTTATAAACTACTTACACATTTATTCATACACTTATTTACATGAATTGGGGATCCTTCCTTACTTATACATTTCACTTTCACTTTCAACACATTACCTTCATTCCTTCTCTCGCCCAATTGTTTTTGGCCATACAAGTGCATTTCACTTGAACCAAGTGGCCCTATTGGACTAGTGCAATGGCTGGAGGTTTACTCAAAACATTTTTAGAAGGAAAACTGGAATGAAAAACAGACAAAAATAAAGAGCATTGCATCATGAATGCATTGCCTGAGCCATCCTGTGTTTCAGATGGATCTGCTGCCCATGATTGCCAAGGCAGGGTGTGAGTGTCTCAATGAGAGTGACGACCATCCCTTCACCCAGGCACTCTCCTCCTCAGGCGGCTACATGGAGTCTGACACAGATGAACAGGTGAAGCCTCCACAGGGGATACCAAGTCATTATTTTTAGTTTCATTCTCTATTGTAATACCAGTTTAGTTTTTTCATCTTAGCTGGTCAGAAAGTTGTCAAAGCAGACACAATAATGAGTAAGGTTGGACAATGTTTAACACTACTTTCTTTTATTTCCAGCTAATATTATACCTGTCATTTAATCAAGCTGTAAAACTACACAGTATGAGGATCAAGGGTCCAGCCAGCAATGGCCCCAAGACACTGAAGCTTTTCATCAACCAGCCACACACCATTGACTTTGACGCAGCCGAGAGTGCAAACCCCGTCCAGGAGTTGACGTGAGTGTCTCCTCTTTGACTGTTTGTACTTCATTCATTTTTTATTCTTTTTATTTATTTATTTATTTTTTTTTTTTTTACATTGAAAGAGCACTGGCCAAGGGAAAACAAAAACATGTTTTAAAAAATCCTGCTTGTTGTCAGACAAGTACTACTTGTTTTCTCTTCTTACTTTACTACATTTTCATTTTTATTCTTTTCTTTCATTTTTTTCCTATTTTTCTGTCTATATGGAAGAGTGGAGATAGGTATTGTTAGACTAGTACATACTGAATGATACACATGAAAAGTACAAACAGGTAGATGTAATTATATCAATAGATGCAGCAGGAGTAGTGTGTAGTCACTACTTGGTGGTGTGAAAGGTAGAATGTGTATGAGCTCATCAAAAGACCGGAGCACGACAAGACAGAAAGGTAACAGTACTCTCAAAGAAAATACAAAGTAACACAAAGTAACACAAAGGAAGAACAAACAACAGCTTTGTGGCTTTTATGAAGCAGTTTGTTATAACTACATTATCTGTTCAAAAGTAATATACATAGTACAGAATGATGAAGCTTTTTTTTTAAACTCTACATATCTGACATCTGCTTTTGTCTCATAAATGTTTAATACACTGTTAAATGTCAAACAGATTCGTTAAACAAGAGCATTTGTTTTGAAACCAATGTTGAATAATATTTTTATTCAGATTATTTTCTTCTAGGAAGCTCATCAGTCTGTCACATATTGTAGGTTTCATTAGTTTACTAATTACAAATGTGAAGCTGATTGGTCTGTAATTATTTGGTAGCACCTTGTATTCCTTCTTTTGTATGGTAGTAATGTACGTACTGTATTTGACTGCTTATAAGACACACTTTTCTTTCCAAAAAATGGCCCAGAAAATCAGCCTATGTCTTATAATGTGAAGGTTCAGCTTTGGGTTACTGGCTTGTGGAGTTGTAGTGCTGCAGTGGCATTTGAATTAAACCACAAACATATAAACAAGGTGGTGATTACTTCTACACCAACAATGTATAACAGTAGTACTTACCGGTACTTCATATAAAGTAAGACCAGTCAGGAAGAAAATTAAGTGGCAATGCTTAACCATGCATGCACCTAAACAAACTAACAGACGGTTGTACACCAAACTTGACGACACATGCAACCTCCACTGTGTTTCCTTAGTTTGAAGTCGGATCATTGAGGGAACACAGACCTAACATTCAAACTTTAAATCCATTTTTTTTTTTTTTTTTTTTTTAATGCCTGCCCAAACTGAGATGCTTCTTATAAGCTGATGTGTCTTATAAGCCATCAAACACAGTAATATTAACCAGTTTCCAAATATCTGGAACTTTCCTAGGATTTAGGGATTAAAAAATAAAAGTATCAATAGGTTTTCTGATTTGATATCTTACCTTCTGTAAAATCCTCTTTGAAGTTCAATCAGGACCAGGAGTTTTGTTTACTTTAGCTCCTAAGCTACTGTGTAAAATCGCAATCTCTTACTATAATTAAGTTAGGTTGAGTTTGGGTTATTTCTTTGATTTTATTGATGTCTTGAACAGTAAAAAGAACAGTTGGAAAGTAATCATTCAATGCTTTAGTCATGTTTAATTCTTTAGTTCTTTACATCTTACTTTACTGTTTTCTACACCAAATGGACCAATATTTGTTGTATTACGTTCGTAACTGAAACTCTTTGGAGGTTGGATTTAGTGATCTATCTATATACCAGGCTGTCATCCCCCTAAGGCAGCGTTTCTTAACCTTTTCCGACCTCAGCACCCCTTTAGTGAGGTGTAGGCAGTCCAGCACCCCCAAACTTTGGCTAACATAAGAGCGAATGAGGAAGAATATACCCTCCAATGGTCTTACCAATATTACTGGAACATGAAATTAACGCGTAACTCGAAGATACAGTACTGTACTGCAGCACTGCTACTATGCATCTACTGCCGGAAGCAGCGCTGTCTTACCATCTCACGTCAGACATCAGCGCACAAGTACCAAACGTGTACCACAAAGCTTTGTGATGCAGACTTTCTACGAAAGTGTGGAGGGTTCGTACAAATTCAGTACTTTTCATCACCATGCTAAAATGCGTTAACACAGTTGAAAATCAGGTTAAAGTTTATGAATATATATATATATATATATATATATATATATATATATATATATATATATATATATATATATATATATCACCATGCTAAAATGCATTAACACAGTTGAAAATCAGGTTAAAGTTTATGAATATATATATATATATATATATATATATATATATATATATATATATATATATATATATATATATATATATATATATATATCACCATGCTAAAATGCGTTAACACAGTTGAAAATCAGGTTAAAGTTTATGAATATATATATATATATATATATATATATATATATATATATATATATATATATATATATATATATATATATATATATACAATACATTTGTCAAAAAAGTATCTCTTCAGTACTGGTCACCCCGTGCTAGGAATACTGATATTTTACCGCCATGTATTTAGCATTTCCCAGCACCTCCTAACATCGATTTCAGCACCGCTGGGGGTGCTAGCACCCCAGGTTAAGAAATGCTGCCCTAAGGAGAGGTAGCCAAGACAAGGCACACCAAGGTTCATGGTGACATTACTCTCCCCTCACCCAGGCTGTCTCCCAAGGACCTGGATGGGGAGCTGATACCACTTAAGTTTGTGAAGCTGCAGAATGTGATGAACCTCACTATATTCTTCAAGGACAACCAGACCGAGGAAGAAACTACCCAGGTCAGCTACATGCAGATCATTGGCTCTCCCCTCCAAACTACCAAGATGGCCGACTTCAAGAGAGTCACCGGCAAAAAGGGAGAGAGTCACTGATCGCAGGGAAGCTAAAATTAAATCTTCTTATTTCCTAAAAGACTAATTTCTGTTTAAATTATATTCTTAATTGCCCTCAGTTACCTAGCATTTCATTAAGTCCATTTTTTTTTTTTTTATAGTAAACTCAATCTTTAGTTGATGTTGAGCTGTATAGTGTAAAGTACAACATATTTTGGCCTTCAATATAAAGGACGTACAGCTATTGCCCACATTTCATTTTCATGGGTACCTTCACACAGTTTGACATGCTTATGAAGTGCTGGAAGTATAAGGACTGATTTCTGTCCCAGCACTCCTCTGCCCCGCCAGCTGTGTTGTGATAGAGTGTGTCAGGAAGCAGGATGGGTTGAGCTTAATGGGTGAAATGGGTGGGTGTTGATGTAGTGTTTAAGGAGCTGCAGCTTAACTAACCATTTGGGAAGTGTGTTACGCTGCTTCACAACCGTCTTTACACTGTCTCATCATCAGCCATATTAGAGGTGAGTGTCAAAAGATATTTTGTTCAGTCTCAGGAGTTCATGTATTTATGTCTTTGGTTGGTAAACAATGACCTGAAGGATACTTTTTGTGTGCAGATCAGTCAAACAGTTGTCCTGCTTTGGTATTCCCATAATTTTTTTCTTTGGTTGCTTGTTTGTAATGTAATTCTAACAAGGGTAAATTTTTTTTTTTTTAATAAATTTTCCTAAAATGTCCTATTGCATATAAAAAAATATAAGATTTAAACTTTGTCTTTCGTTTTCCACCCGAGAGATTGCATTATATGTAGGATTGGACAAGATTGTGGTTGTCTAAGATTTATAATTACAATATTTAGATATAATCTTGGAGGTTGAAGAAAGGCAAAGGTTGTTCAACAAATGTGCAAGATGGAAGTGTGTGAAAATTCATGGAAAAAAGGAAAAGCTTATGTGATATTTGTGGAATTTGAAATGGCAAATGATAAGATTGATTGAATAGTTATATGATAGGCATTGTAAGGTTTATAGAAAGGAAGACATCTAATATAAGCAATAAAAAGCAAGTTAATTACTCTAGATATGCAGGTGAACTATATTTCACCTCAGGGAACTTGATGTCCCAGCCCTGTATAGTCTCGGGTCATCTCTGTACGTGACAATGGCTTTGGTTTCAAGATCATAGATGGCTGGATACACCCATATCTTAATGTTTTAGGTGGGCCTGCAGTGTAGAGGAATAAGGTGACTTCTACACCATTAGCAGGTGCCTGTGTGTGGCTCTGTGGAGCAGTGCTCGGCTTGTGACCTAAAGGCAGCTTCTTGGTGAGATTCTGAGTGCTCTTTCATTAACCCTAGCAGAATTATATGGTCTATGGATGCCTAGTTTGAGTGGATTATTTAATCTATATTATTAGCCTCCTTAGGAACCAATTGTTGTCCCTTCCTCTATCAAAGATAGTCCTCTCATCCTTATCCTTCATAGCAGATCATTCTTGTTATTTCTCACAAAACTAATTATATTCACTTGCCCTGTTCAGTTACAGCGGCGGACTCCCAAGTTGCACCAACTGACTTCTGAGGGAAGTTTCTGATGCTTTTTCCCATCACTTGAGGGAATATTTCAGCTTCTTGGTCTCATTCTCTCTTAGAGTGAGCAGGGAACACCTGGAGACAGATGCCATGAGCTAAGCCTCACAATGGTTGCAGAGATGTGAGGCTTTTTAGAAGTTGAGTACAAGTGTTGTGGTTCCTTTTGTCCTTTGCTAGTTTTGTTCTGAGTGACTGACTATGATGGTCTGGTTTTAATTAACAAAACTGCAAGGACAATAGGTGTTAAATATCAGGTTGTAAGTCTTACTTATGATTCAATTAGTCTTTGTGACATTTTGAAGACCGTATGTAAATGAATTTCAGTGTTGAAGGCATCTAGCATTATCTATTTTCCATACACTGTCTTTATTCAATGCAATATATGGTTCCATCTTTACTTGATTTCAACAGAACTCTTTCTCTATTTTACTCAATTTTTTTTCTTCAATATTACAGCTTGATCAACACACTACCAATTCAATTCTACCTTTATTTTTCAGTATGGTTTTGATGAGATGTAATGAATGCACTGGCTGCTTGTCAGGTTTTTTCTTAGGTTTGCAGTGTGTGTGTCATGAGATGCAGGATGGTAGGAAAATTGAAAGAGCAGAAGATACACTAATTGTTAGTAAGTTAAACACGTCGTTGAACTAACATAAACTGTTGTATCATTGCAGGAACTTCTCAGAGACAGTATTGGCACAAATGAAAGTTAGTAGGATCAGCTTTACACTTAACACCCTCACAGCTACTCAATTACTTTCCTTTGTCACTAGAAAATAATGTTGTTTCTGCTCATTCTGATGCAGGCTTCATGATAGTGAGGAGAGGCGCCAAGGTTATGCATCATGTGATTCAACCCACTCTTTGCTCTGATCAACTGGTGGTAGGTTCAGGGAAGGAAATGAAGATATTGTGATGCAACGGGTAAACTAGTTGTGTTCGGTCACCAAGACTAACCCAAATATATGACACCATAGTATACTGTATTGTGACAAACACTCCAAGACAGGGAGTCATTGATTCTGGACATATTTATTATTCTCAATATAAACTGATAGATGTTCTCTGACGTTAAATTAGTCACGTAGATTGCTGGAATTTTTAGAAAGTAACTTTTTCACCCAATTATCATCAGAATCGGTGAATGAAAATTATATGTGTACTCAATTGAAAATGAGATCTTGGTAGCAAATTCAATAGAGCTAATTTTGAGAATCTTCGAGATACAATACCACATAGACAATTGTCAAAAACAACTGAGGTTACTTAAACATGGTCATATTTGGAAATTAATTACAGTCTTAAATCAATTTAACTGATTTCTGATTTAACAGACACCATCTGCTACCGAACTAGTGGACGGAACCATTCAAAAAGTCTGCTGCTTGATAAAAATGGCAGAGCAAGTGGTGTGAGTGGTAAGATTCCATCATATGTTTCTTAATTCCCATAAAATAATATTCCTAATCATATAGATGAAAACAATCTTTGCATGTCATTTTTTTGTCTTTATGTGTAGTAATAAGTGTTCTGTAAAGCCACGTCCACACTAGGTGTCGTGACCCACACTTTGAGACAGTGATGTTGGTGTGGTGGGTGAGAGTCCACACTAATCAGGCCACATGCCACTAGTTGTTGTCAAGCTGCACTTAGATGAATATGGATGACGACACCAGTAATGCAATAAACCATTTCGTGGACCATTGTGTGACTGTGTTGTGCAAAGAAAAAAAATTACGTCAAGAAAAAGAAGGAAAATATGGTGCAAACAGTGGTTGTCAGGCACGGCAATGGTGCAGAGTGGCAAACCTCATATCTCAATAGCCAGCAAACTTCTACTGACACACTCTGTCGTGCACTCCAACCCTCAAACACCTACTGCCTAGCTTTGCCACAAGTGTGCTGCACAAGCTCACGAGGTCACCAAATTCTGTGCTCAGCAACAAAGCTCGGACTTGTAACCCCTTGTGTGGACGCTACTTATGGAAAGAATGAAAAATAATGGTGTACAAGCATTGGACTTTTCAAGTAATGGACAAGTAGCTTCCCTATTTAATCTGCTAAACTGATGTTCGAGTGTACTGTCACAGCAACCTTGATTTCATCCTGTGCTGTGTGAGAAGACTTAACAATAAAAGAAGACCTCCTTGGATTAATAGTGAAATGAAAAATACAAACAATCACTTCAGGTGAAGAAAAAGTTACATAAACGTAGGAAATTTCAAAATTCATGCAAAACCATGAAATTATACGTCTAGATAATAAGTTAAAAGATTAATTAAGCAAGCAAACCAGCAATACAGAGAAAATATTGCAGCAGAAAGCAAACATTATGCAAAAATGTTGTTTGATACATTAATAACAAGAGGTATACAAGTGGGATGAGGACAGTACATTGTGGCAAACCCATGACAGATGATGCTGAATAAACATTCAGTCCAGTTTTCAATACTACTTGGATTGGTGATTACATTAACGCTAATGATATGATTATTATGATGTGACTGGCTGTGCCTCATTAGCCGACATCCACTTATTTCCGCACCCTGTTCTATACGGTCACAATCGTTCTGTACAATAATGTTTATTTACTATTTTTGGTCGCTCGTTTTATAAGAAAATTGTTCTATCTGAACACATTCTATGCGGGACCGAGGTGTACACTTGACCCTCGATTTAACAGACTAAATGGGAAATCTACTTGTTCTTTACTTGAAAAAATCTATTGTTTGGTATTCAGCAGCAATCTCAGGACACTGGATTCACAAAGGCACGCACGACAAGCATTTTCACGTTGTCCTGAGTGACCCAAAAGCCTCAACATGATCTCCTGCATTACTCCCAGTCTTTATCCTTTGTTCACATGCAAATAGCCAGCATGGCAAGGCAGTGGAAGTGTTCGGGGAACCATCCACAGAGTTCCACCATACAGGTACATTGTGTGGGTACAACAGCCCAGTATGCCAAGGGTTCAGTATCACGGTGGCAGTTTTATTCCTCTTACCACTCTTGCCGAGAGTAAGGACCGGTGTGTCTCAGGCCCTTCCATGGAATGCGGTGATTTACAAATTAATTTAATTTCTTACATTACGTTAAGGTTGACACGCTTTTTTCCCAATGATTTAAACAAGAAATAAGCACATAGACATCAAGGTTGTATGACTTCTTCACGTCCACTGAATCTCTTCATTTGTATATTATGCAATGTAGGTGAATATTTGTTTTATGAGCAGAAAATTTGAATTTAATACAAGAGTAAATAAGTGTCAATTAATGTAAAAAAAACTAATGCATTAGTACATATAATTGAATATATCAAAAAGGGTTTCAAGAAATCGTGACATTTTACTTGATTGTGTAATATATATTGAAGCCATAGAAAAATTAAAAATTTTATGAAAACCAAAAAAATCTGGTTGCTTAAATCTGTAAGGAAAATTTAAACAATTCCTTCACATAGAACATACACTACTAACACCAAGCTGATTGGATGATCTTGGTGAGTTCACCATTATACAAAAGAATAGTTGTGCATTAGCATTATTTTAAACAAAGTTCAACATTACTAAAATCAAATGACATAATACATTTATGTAAAGAGCAGATTAGTACATATCTTGGTTCATTTTATATTTCATGGTGATTTTTTAAAGAAATTAGAATTATTGTAAATATGAGTCTTCTCTGTTGTGGGTATGACCTTCGCCTTCATCCCGATTTGCATGACTGACCTGACGCATATTTCATCATAACACTTATTGTCAACCATCATAATATATTCTTACCATGAAATATTTAATGAAAAAAAATTAACAAGAAAAAATCAATAATAATCTAGAACATGTATTATCTTAATTGTAGCCATGCTGAACTTTGTTTAATACATTTCTAGTCCACAACCACAACTGTCTTCCTGAAACAACAAATCAAGTATGCTGCAAGAAGGCAAAGTTACAAAGAAAATAATTCAAATGTATACAATGTAGGTTGACTGAGTGGTTTGTGTACACCAGTCTGTCTGACAACACTGATCAATGAATGCATCTTGTGAGCTGCTGATTCATCCAATCAACTGGAGCTTGAGTTCAGATTTGTCATAAAAAAAAGTTAAAGTAAGACTACTTTTTTTTTGCATTGCAACTGCACTTTTGTCAAGGGAACGATAATCATGATGTAATGGCAAGTCTGGAATCAATATTATCTGCACAACATGACAGTTTAGAGATTTGATGCAATGGATAATATTAATGGAAAGGCAATATTGTAAGGTTATTCCACTAACATTTAATAAATTAGAGCAGATTTTTCTGACCAAAAAGAGACTAAAATAAATGCATAACTGGTATAAAATGTCTAAGTAATTGATAAGAAAAACAGAAAATAGTATGAACCAAAGTAATATATTACAAACATTGTAAAGGAATGTAACAAATCTTAGTATCTATTTGTCATAATGTAATACTCAATGAGGTAAAATTATTTAGCACCATTTAAAATGTTGTCAATCGTGTTGACAAAGTTAGTTTCCTTAATTCATCAATCCTTGTTTGACGGAGTGATTCAACATAACGGTACATCATCACAGGTTAGTGTTCTCCATCACGCTCCAGACTCCTCACTAAGTTACTTCCTTATACAAGTGTGTGATGACTAGGGTGTAGAGACTAGTTGTTTCTTACTGTGTTACTCTTGGTGTGCTGGGGTCAGACAGAGCCACGAGGGAGTCGGCTTGAACGGCCGCCACAGCCAAAGTGTCCATGGCCGTGGATATGAGTGATGGCTTGCCTAGTGAAGGCTGCATCAATCCCACCTGAGCTGAGATGTGGGATAGACAATGCCTCACTGCTGCCATTTGTTCAGCCAAGATGCATGCGTGCTGGTAACACTGGTGAAGGCGTCCTCGGGCCTCCACCACCCAACCTTCTGTTACTGACCGCAGGTTATTCTCTTGCCTCACCTATTCAAAGAGTAGCAACTAATTAAGGTTGATAAAGTAGTAAATTCAACATTCCTACCTAACCAGTCAGTCTCCATTAGTCTATATAATGCAACAAATTAATGTATACAATATACTCCAAAGGTATATATTATAATGTTCAGTTCTCTCCGAACTTTCATGGATAACTCCTGACATAGACTACACTATACTTGACTGGACACTCGAAATCTGGCCTTTTGCAAACCCGTCCTACGGCAGATTTTTAGAAAAATCAAATAAAATACTTAGAATTAAGATAGGAACCTCAAATAAAAAGAATATGTTTATGAGCAACAAAAACAAATTAGTCAACATACGTCATCGGTGGGCGACAATTATTGAATCCTAAGAAACCAAGAAAAACTAAATTTGCAATAAATTCCAGGAATATTGGAATTTCAATCTGAAAACACTTACATGCATAGCCCATGTAGTCTATATTAATATGCAATACCATAGAATACACCATACGTGACTGTGCACTTGAAATCGGGTCTTTCGCAAATGTGTCCTGAGGCGATTTTTTGTTTGTTTTATTTAAATAAAATATTTAAAATCATCATAGAAACCTCAAACAAAAAGTAAACACCTCAGAGTGATGTGAATAATATGTTTATGAGCAACAAAAACAAATTAGTCAACATACGTCATCGGTGGGCGACAATTATTAAATCCTGACACCAATAAAAAACACCAAATTTGCAATAATTTCCAGGAATATAGGAATTTCAATCTGAAAACACTTACATGCATAGCCCATGTAGTTTATCTTAATATGCAATACCATAGAATACACCATATGTGACTGTGCACTCGAAATCGGGTCTTTCGTAAATGTGTCCTGAGGCGCTTTTTTGTTTGTTTTATTTGAATAAAATACTTAAAATCATCATAGAAACTTCAAACAAAAAGCAAACAACTGTTTATGAGCAACAAAAACAAATTAGTCAACATACGTCATCGGTGGGCGACAATTATTAAATCCTAAGACACCAATAAAAACACCATATTTGCAATAATTTCTAGGAATATTGAAATTTTAAACTGAAAACGCATATATACATAGCCAATGTAGTCCATACTAATATACATGCATGCTTGAAATAAGATTTGAAACTATTTCCAAATATTCTGTTTGTTTTCTACGTTTTCACTGAGCATGGCAGGATACACAACACCTTAGTGTTGAGAGTAATTGTAAAATATAACCAAAACTTGAACACAACACCCTAAGTCACTCGTAATCAATTCACTCATACTCATACTTCACTCATACTTTCATATACCCATAAATAACATCAAGAAGAAAAAATTTAACATTCCTAATCAACTTATGATGTTTGCTGAGTGTCATCGAGAGCGTTTCTCAGAGACTGTGTAAAATAACTCCATTGTAATTCCTTATTGGTGATGGTCTCTAGTTAGCTTGTTGGTTTCATTGCCTCCTCCTCCTCTTCTATCTAGCAATGTTCTTTCCAATGATCTTATCACCATGCATCACTTTCCCGGCGTACGTACTTTTCCTTTTATCCTACCATGCTCAGTGAAAACGTAGAAAACAAACAAAATATTTGGAAATAGTTTCAAATCTTATTTCAAGCATGATTCAGAGTATACAATAGAAGCTGATGAAGCTACGGTCACACTAGGTTTTGCTAACGCTAGCCTGGCTTCCGTTTTTTCTGGATTTACAGCGATATGACTAGCAGTCTGGTCACACAAGTAGAAGAACTAACCTTGTGGAATCAGCTGATCATAACAACAACACAAGCCGTTATGGAGGAAGCACTTCTCTTCTTCTTCTGCTCATGAACATTTTCCATGAGACTTATAATAGCGTCATGGGACCAATGAATTGAACTATTTATGTTGTTGACCTTTGTAAAGGATTGTTTTGGTCTTCTTCTTCTTGTGACCTCTTTCGCCTTTTGCCTTTCGCACCACGAATTGTTATGAAAAATTCATTCCCAAGCCGATATAACGATTATATGACATTTGATCACAATCAAATCATATTCAGGAATGGTTATTTCACAATATGTGATGTTTATTTCAGAAATTATTGCGAATTTGCCAGATTTTTTTGCTATAAACAATATGCTTTATACACAACTCCCACACGATTTTTCACTCAAACTTGTAATCTTTATGTTAATTTCCTATTTGCAAAAGTTGTAAAATCCTTTTTTATGTTCAGCCATGGTTCAGCAATCATTACTGATTGTAAAGACATGACATACAATGTCCTAAGTAGAATATGAACTGATAATATGAAGTATTATCTGTCATCACTCATAGCAGCGGAATCAATAGGACTGAAATGTATATCGTCTGTCAGCGATTGTCGAGTCAAGTATGGTGTAGTCTATGCTCCTGATTATGATTACAGCAAACCTTCAGTTTAACAGACTAATAGAGGAAAGGAGTGTACATTAAAGCCAAAAGTCTGATGAATTGAGTGTAACTTATGGGTAGAGACATTATCCACTTATCAGCTAGCTGCCTGTATATTCCAGGTTACTCAAGCAAAACTTCCATCTAGTTCTTTGTCTGCCCTGCCTTCTTTTACCATCCCTGGGTTGCCATTCTGTTACTCTAACAGTCCACCTATTATCTGTTTGTCGCATAATGTGTCCTGCCCATGTCCACTTTTTACTTTTGATTGTGGTCAAGATGTGTTCAACTTTGGTCTGCTCCCTAATCCATGATGCTCTCTTCCTATCACTCCATGTTAGGCCAAGCATTATTCTCTCCATTCCTCTCTAGGCATTAAAAATGTTTTGTTCTCAGGCTTTTATAAAACTCCAGATTTCAGATCCATGTTAGAACAGGTAGAATACACTAATTATCTACCTTTATCTTCAGTGATAACGGGAGATTTCTTTTCATAACATTGTGTTGTTTACCAAAAACACTCCATCCCATTCCTATTCTTCTTCTGATTTTTTTTTCATGATCTGAACATTCACCAATTTTCTGTCCTAAGTAAATGTATTCTTGGACACATTCTATTACTTCATCATCTATTTTAATTTCATGGTCTAGTGTGTAATTGTTGAACATCACTTTTGTTTTCTTCATATTCACCTTTAAACCCACTTTCTGACTTTCTTTGTGTAACTGCAAAATTATCTTCTGTATTTCATTTTGTCGATTCACTCATTGGAACAATATCATCAGCAAATTCAAGATTATTTAGATATTCTTTATTGATCTGAATTTCTGCTGCTCCCTATTCATAAAAAAAGTCTTCTAAAACTGCCATGAACAATTTAGGAGAGATAGCGTCACCTTGTCTGACTCCTTTCTATGAGACAGTACATTAATTAATGATAATTTTCATATTCTATCTATCCCTATACCATGTCAACATCCCCCTTAAAGTGACAACACCAAAAGAAGGAACAGCAAGATCCTCACCATAGACTTGGCTTGCTCCAGAGCCTTCAGGGCATGTGTTAGCTTCACACCAAGTTCCTGCATCTCCACCTCCAGCTTATCTGCGTAGGCACACTCAACAGTGCTTCTCAGCGGTGCATTGCTGTGCCAGCGAGCTATGGCAGAAGTCATCTTGCGGCGAGGACCAAGCTTCCTGTGGGTTTGGTGTTTGCTCATAAACAACACTCCACAAATGGACCAACACCAACAAAGTGCATATGCCTTCTCAAGTAGAATAACATATTAAAAAAGTAATCTTTTCATAAACAATTTTTCATTTTCATATTACTGAAACCTCATACATATAATTATAATCACAACTAGCTCAAAGACATCTGTTCCTGAATTATAATAGTTATTACATAATCTATATTTATCTACATAACAGACTGACATCCTCCTCAAGGGATGCACACACACACACACACACACGTCATGTCGTTGACTAGTGTTGTGGGCAAGTTGTATGAAATATTTATCAAGGAAAGATGGGTAAGCTATTTGGAGGAGAATAAGGTGATAAATGAGAGCCAATTCGGATTTAGAAAAGGTAGATCTTGTGTGACGAACTTGCTGAGTTTTTATACGAGTGATCGATGAAGTGCAAGACAGGGAAGGCTGGGTGGATGCAGTGTACTTGGATATCAGGAAAGCATTTGACAGAGTCCCACACAAAAGACTGTTGTGGAAGATGAACCATATGGGAGGAGTGAAGGGAGTAGTGCTGGATTGGATGACAGATTATCTAAAGGATAGAGAAATGAGAACTGTGATTAGAGACACATATTCAGAGTGGAGTGTAGTAACAAGCGGAGTACCACAGGGATCAGTGCTGGCACCTATCATGTTCCAGATATATGTGAATGATATGCAGGAAGGCTTGAATAGCTATATAAACCTGTTTGCAGATGATGCAAAGCTGATGAGGGTAGTAAAGAGTAAGGAAGATTGTAAGGAGTTGCAGACAGATGTGGATAAGATTCATGAATGGAGCCTGAGGTGGAAATTGGAATTCAATGCTGAAAAGTGTCATGTGTTGGAGATGGGGAAGAGTAAAAGAAGACCCGCATGGGATTACAAATTGGGGGACAATTTAATAACAAAAAGTAAAGAAGAAAAGGATCTGGGAGTGATTATTCAAGACACCCTGTCCCCGGAAAGGCATATAAATGGGATATTTGGCTCAACGTATAGATTGCTAACAAATATTAGGGTGGCGTTTCACTATTTAGATACAAGTATGATGAAAAAAATTATAACCACCATGATACGGCCTAAGATGGAATATGCAGCGGTGGTGTGGTCACCACATATGAAGAAAGATATAAGGAAGTTGGAAAGGATTCAGAGAACAGCTACAAAGATGGTGCCGGAATTGAAAGATCTAACCTATGAAGAGAGATTGAGAGAAATGAGTTTGCCAACATTGCAGGAGAGAAGAGAAAGAGGAGATATGATTACGATGTACAAAATGGTAAATCACAGAGAAGATTGACAGACAGGATTTGGTGACGGTAACTAGAGGTGTGGACAGAAGAATGAGAGGGCATTCTAAGAAGATTGTGAAGAGTCAGTGTTTGAGGGATATCAGGAAGTACAGTTTTCCTCATAGAACGGTGGATATGTGGAATGGCTTAAGTGAAGAAGTTGTCACAGCAACCAGTGTGCATACATTTAAGGAAAAATTGGATAAATATAGTTATGGAGACAGGACATAATGAGCCTTGCTCGAACCCTGTAAATTACAACTAGGTACAACTAGGTAAATACACACACACACATATGCATACATACATATGCACTTCTTTCACTTAATCCTAGACCCTAGAGGAAAAGAGAAGGTCCCCTTCCCAAATAAGAAAATTCCTCAACATATTCAAAGGACTCTCCATTTACGTCAATCTTTTCTTGTCTATCTAGCTAACCTTTCCCCACACATTGTGCAATGCCAGACACTCCAATATTCTACAACCTGATGCAATGGTTAGCACGTCTGACTACGAATCTGCTGGCCTGAGTTCGATCCTGGATGAAGGCAGGTGGCTGGCACACAGCTCACCCAGCTGTTCATCCTCCCAAATAGGTTGGTTGATAAATGGGTATCTAGGGAAACCTGGGGAAGGTAAACTGTGGAAACTCAGATGTCACAGTGGCCCTGTGTCCCTGCGTAATGGATTAATTTCCACTACAGGCTCAAAGGCCAATGTGACTATATACCAGGCTGTTATACTGCTAAAGGGAGGTAGCCAAGACAAGGCAAACCAGGGTTCATGGTGACATTACTCTCCTCTCACCCTCTGTGCCTTGTCTTTTTGTAGGAGAGTATACAGAGGAGGGGCTTCCCAGACCCATCGCTCCGTCCCTTTTGTCACCGTTTACGGACCACAGAGATTACAGTGGTAGCATTTATGTAGCTCCCTCACAGGGCTATGTAATATATGTACTGCACAAAAAGAACTTTTGATATGAAATTGGTTCGTAGCAAACTTTCTTCAACTATATCTTGCATAACATTCCAATATTCACTCAGATTCCTTCCTTGACCAGGACCAAAAGACCAGTACAGGTGACATCATCCCCACAGCACAGACAACCTCGACTTAGACTCACTGTATTCCACACTCCTTGAGGTCTTGGTCTGTGAGGGTGAGGAAGATCTGCAGGTCCACATCTTGCTCACGGAACACTGGCAGGTAAGAACTCAACCCCACTTCATCCAGCAAGGTTTCCAGGTCTGTGGGCTGGACATTGGCTGAAAAGGTTCACAGTACTTATAGGTGGGTTGGCTTTGTACATCTACAGTATTAATAACCGTCTTATTCTGACTCAAAGTTTTCCATATTATCAAAGTTAACTAAAAAAAAAAAAAAAAAAACGTTAAATATACATAACGTTAAATAACTCGATTACATTTATTCCTATGCAATTTTGAGGTAGATTTCTTAGGTTACTCCTTCAGAAAGCAGCAGACAACAGCTACATACCACAAAATTTGAAGAAAAAAATCCTTGAGAGTAAAGTTTTATATAACAGCAATATTTGATTCATCCATTCAGAGTTATGAAAACCCTTCAGTGATGTTACACCCAATTATCTTTCAGTTTCACCTCACAACCACTCGCATTATTCACTCCAACTGCAATTACTGCATCTAAGTCTCAATTAGAGTGTGTATATTGATGCATATTTGCCATGTATTACTGATTTAGTTTTTATGCATGTTGCCAATAAAACACTGAAGGTTACTCAGATGAACAATATTTCAGTCTGGGTTGAACTCATTTTCAATCCTTGTTATGCTGTATCATGTTGCTAAAAAAAAAAAATAAATAAAATAAAAAAAAATAAAAAAAGAGAGAGAGAGAGAGAGAGAGAGAGAGATACAGTTCTATTAATTGTGAAAAATGTGAATCCACTATATATACAGTGATCAGAGGAATCTTAAGGGGGATTTCTTATTCATTTTGGATTAAAAAAAAAATAATTTGAAGTAATATGACAATGTAAAGATAGGACGGTAAGGATCTTGCTGTGGATATGACACCCCCTCACCACTCGGTCCTATTTGTGTGACTGGCTTGACGTGCTGTATAGGGTGGGGTGCACTTCTCTTGTCCTCTGGGGGTCTAGGGGCTAAGTGAAAGGAGTGGTGTGTATGTGTAGGTGTGCATGGGTATGTGTGTATGTGTGCCTTGTCTCAGCTATTCTTGGTATATAAACAGCAGCCTGCCTGGTATGTAGATAGATAGTTGGATTCTTAAAGTTATTGATAATCATGAATGCTGAACAACTTTGGAACACATAGAACTCTGAGCACACTTGTGAGGCATGTTATAAATGGTCAAACACAAGCTGTAATTATACTGTACACTTGTTGGTGAAAGGCACGTCTGAACATGGCTAGAGTGGTCAGTACAAAGAGAACAAGTGGCGTGGGTTGAGGGAAAGGTGAAGGTGGGAGTGGCAATATTTTTCCCCCAAGTTTTAGATTTACTCGTTTATTTGTTTTCATAAAAGATGGTCAGCAATGTAAATGTATATATAAAGGTTTTTGTAGTGGCCTGGATGCTTTCCAAGTCTTACCAGAGTGTCGTGGATTCAGAACAATGGCGAGGTGAATACAAACAATGATCACTACAACACTACCTCCAATCAAACACACGAAACTTAACTTGCCTCTAAACAAGTATGCCTGGTGCCCCGGCGTAGTGTTGAGGACGCTGCCACTATGTAATTGTAACTCGACAGTACCCGACTCTCACTCTGTCTTGATACCTTCCACTGAGAGCAGCTAGGGTACAAGAATAATGCCGAGGTGATGTGGGTGTTAAGCACTACAAAGGCAAGCACTGTACAGAAGGCCATCAGCAAATACACTTCAAACATTCGCCTCACACTGAATATGTAGGCTGTTCTGGCTCTCTATACTCACTTTATCTGTTTGTATTTCCTATGCCTTCGGGTGAAATGAAATTATTATTATTACTATTATAGTGTTGTGGCCACTGACGGTAACAATGAGCTGGGAGTAACCTGATCGCTCTCAATTCCCTCAACACTTTGATATTTTACGAATAAACAACAAACACATATACAATACTATATTCTATCTAAAGGAGTTTTAATATACCAGTAAATATGAATGTGTAGCCTGAAACAGCTGGTAACAATTTAGGGGAAAGTGCCTCTACAAAACAGTTGAAAACAGTTACAACAGACAAAACAAAAGGTATTCTTATTCCAATATCTTGTATCTGTATAACTTTTTTTTAATATAGTCGTATTAACTGTTCAAAATATGGTGCAAAGCTTGTACTGTGAAATGACTGACAACCGCATACAATGTCAATGAAGGTAAATAATGACATTTGTTACTTCCTTGTAAACCTAACCGTATCTATGCAACATTCAAGGTAGTTATTCAAGCATTCATTTGGAGTTTAAACAGCACAATATTTAGCAGGAAATATAGTATTTATGCATATTGGTATCGTAAAACTAGTATGAATATAAAAGGAACTAAGGTATTGTTAGCGCATCTTTACTTTTTCAGATCAATACTTTCAAAAATTCAATTTCTATAACAATAATCTAAGAATGTGATTTGAATCATTCATCTTCCATATCACAACAAATGCCTTTGTAACACAACTTCCTTTTATGGTAAACTGTAAAGAAATATGCTTGAAAATCTAATCAACAGCCAGGAATTATTTGTGTACAACTCTCAGCAACACATTATAGATATTTCTTCTATACAACAAGGAACAACAGTGAAGGAGCATCAGCTTACCATTGTCTACAGAAGGCGTTGCTCCTCCTCTACTCTTGGGTGTGGTAGAGTGTCCCAGCTTAGCCTCGAGGGCAGCAGGGCCATCCAGTAAGCTGGGACCATTGGGACCTGAGCAAACAAACACATATATTAAAACACTAACTGAACATGGGAAAGGAACACATATACTGAAACACTCAAATGAAGATGAACACTCTCTGCCCTTAAACGTTTTTCTCTTATAATGTAACTCTACAATGTAATAGTGTCACCTATACAGCAAAGTACAGTGCTTCCTCCAATTTTGTGTGAAATTGGTCGACATTGGTGGCCGCGAAATACGAATTTGCAAAACTGGATTAATTAACCTTAAGGTGATTTTAGTCATATTTTTGCCCTTGTTTGTACACAAAAACATGTAATTATACATCCTACAATAAAGAAAAATACAAAAAACATAAACATTATCATTATCCATAAGAAAATCAATTTAAATTACCATTTTACTGTACCTGGGCTTGCAGAGATGGAGATTAGTCTCGCTCACAAAATTGGTGTATCGTAAAACTGGATCACACAAAATTGGAAGAAGCACTGTAGTCTTATTTTTGAACTTATTTCACCAGTAATGCACTTCATAAACACCTTTCATCACCACTATCATCATATCAAACTTGTTTCCAGCATTTAACTGAACAGGTGTGTGACAATGAACCCATCCTGGCTTTTCTCATGGTACAGAAGAGCCGGGTGAACTCAGGGAAGGGAGGACTCAGAAGGGTGGCTGTCTGGTGGGCGTGCAAGCAGCTGAGTGTTGTGTTTGAGTGACGGGATAAAACAGTGTGTGATTTAGGTGTGAATATGCTTCTGGAGGCTGGTTTGGGGAGGACAAGGTGGTGGTGATGATGGCAGTAATGATGGAGACAGCACTAGAGATGATAGGTCATAGTGGTAGTAGTAGTGGTGGTGGTGGTGGTGGTGGTGGTGGTGCACAAGTTATATTTGTTTCAATTAAGTCTAAGGTAAAATGTCCTTACAATCTCACATTTAGTGAGTAACAAATAAAAGAAATGTAAATAGAGACCACTTCAATATTCATGGTAATTAACTATTAACTTAAAAAACTAAAACACAATATTAACACACAGGAAATGACACGGAGATGTTGTTGGTTAAAGTAACTAGTCATCAGAGGAAGCAGCAGTAGTCCAATGTATAGTAATATTCAGGGGATTAACTCTAAGTAATCCTTGACCCCTGCACAGAGAAACACTTTACAGACGTGATAACACTGACTTCAATAACACAACAGGCTGCTAATATATCCTCGGAATGAAGCCTCTTTTGTCCAGTCTCCAGATTGACTCATTGAGTGAAGCTTAACAAAAAGGGAATGATGTGAAACTTTGCAACAATCTACAGAACAATACTTAACTATACACATATCCCAAAACCTAAACAGTACCAAGATGAAACTATATTTACATAGTTTATACAATCTTGACATGGTGGTTGTGTGGGTGATTGGGAAACAGTGATTATGATGAGGATAATGAGAATGAGGATAATGATAATAATATTCTATGGTGCTGGTGATGGAACAGAGTGTACACAGCAAGGTGATGGTGTTAGTACCCTGAGCCGCCCATTGCATGATGGTTGTAGCGATGGCAGGGAAGCCGGCGTCCTGGGCCACCCTGGCAGCAGTGTGTCCTTGGTAGTTGGTGAGGGTGGTTGTAGCACCAGCACGCAGCAACAACTCCACCATGCCAGCGTCACCAAGCCGTGCTGCATGGATCAGGGGCGTCATGCCACTCTCACGCTCACTGCAAAGTAAGCATGGCAACATAACCAATGACCAACTTATACTGTATCCAGAAAATGTCTATCTATTTATTTATCACTGCAAAGTAATCATGGTAACATAACATAACCAACAAAAGCTGATTCAAACATATTATGTATCCAGTCAACGTCTATTTATCTATCTATATACCAGGCTGTCATACCTTAAAGAAGAGTAGCTACGATATGGCAAGCATACACACATCCATCCACACATACATATACACTCCTCTCACTTAGACTCCCACAGGAGAAGAGAAGTACAATGCTCCCTCCAATTTTGTGTGAAATTGGTGATTTTAGTCATATTTTTGGCCTTGTTTATACATAAATACATGTAATTATACATCTTACAAC
This sequence comes from Cancer borealis, assembly GCA_036785275.1. Lineage (NCBI taxonomy): Eukaryota > Metazoa > Arthropoda > Malacostraca > Decapoda > Cancridae > Cancer > Cancer borealis. Next base: position 48,704 of record JAXIVD010003085.1, read on the forward strand.
AAAGAAAATTACAGAAAAATATAAACATGATCATTATCCATAAGAAAATCCATTTAAATGACCATTTTACTGTACCTGGGTTTGCAGAGATGGAGATTGGATTTGGTCGCAAAATTGGAATATCACAAAATTGGATCACACAAATTTAGAGGGAGCACTGTACACCCAAACACAGCACATCAGATCACTACCAGAAAAGGAGTCTTCATACCACCTCATGCAAAAGGTTGTGGCTTAAGGAAATTATGTTTGATACAAAAAGACGAGCTAAACTAAGCTAGTCTCATATCTTTGTGTGTGCGTGCATGTGTGCGTGTGTCTGTCTCCATTCATTAGTGTAATGTAGTGTAGTGTATTGTATTGTATTGTATTGTATTGTAGTGTAGTGTAGTGTAGTGTAGTGTAGTGTAGTGTAGTGTAGTGTAGTGTAGTGTAATGTAATGTAATGTAATGTAGTGTAGTGTAGTGTAGTGTAGTGTAGTGTAATGTAATGTAATGTAGTGTAGTGTAGTGTAGTGTATTGTATTGTATTGTATTGTATTGTATTGTATTGTATTGTATTGTATTGTAGTGTAGTGTAGTGTAGTGTAGTGTAGTGTAGTGTAGTGTAGTGTAATGTAATGTAGTGTAGTGTAGTGTAGTGTAGTGTAGTGTAATGTAATGTAATGTAATGTAATGTAGTGTAGTGTAGTGTAGTGTAGTGTAGTGTAGTGTAATGTAATGTAATGTAATGTAGTGTAGTGTAGTGTAGTGTAGTGTAGTGTAATGTAATGTAGTGTAGTGTAGTGTAGTGTAATGTAGTGTAGTGTAGTGTAGTGTAGTGTAGTGTAGTGTAGTGTAGTGTAGTGTAGTGTAGTGTAATGTAATGTAGTGTAGTGTAGTGTAGTGTAATGTAATGTAGTGTAGTGTAGTGTAGTGTAGTGTAGTGTAGTGTAGTGTAGTGTAGTGTAGTGTAATGTAATGTAGTGTAGTGTAGTGTAGTGTAGTGTAGTGTAGTGTAGTGTAGTGTAGTGTATGTAATGTAGTGTAGTGTAGTGTAGTGTAGTGTAATGTAAGTGTAGTGTAGTGTTGTAGTGTAATGTAATGTAGTGTAATGTAATGTAGTGTAGTTGTAGTGTAGTGCATGTAATGTAGTGTAGTGTAGTGTAATGTATGTAGGCAGTGTATGTAGTGTAAGTGTAGTGTAGTGTAATGTAATTGTAGTGTAGTGTAGTGTAATGTAATGTAGTGTAATGTAATGTAATGTAGTGTAGTGTAGTGTAATGTAATGTAGTGTAATGTAA
>JAXIVD010003086.1:5000-49980 GCA_036785275.1 Cancer borealis
ACTACTTTTACAGCCTTTTGAACACGACAGCAAGTGATAATGAGGTTGCACTCGACCTCGCTAATCGCATCTATATACAACAAGAATTCGCGATCAGGAAATGTAAAAAGGAGATGTCAAACCTACTTGTTCCTCTTGATTTAGTGCAGGTAAGTTGTCAAGGTGTGTGTGTATGTGTGTGTGTGTGTGTGTGTGTGTGTGTGTGTGTGTGTGTGTGTGTGTGTGTGTGTGTGTGTGTGTGTTTCCTTAACTAATACAAGAGTTCATCAGTATCTTCATTCTTTCATCCTCTTTACCAACAACATTGAAATAGTGGCTAGCGGTCGGGCTTACCAACTCAAGAGTCCCGAGTTTGAGCCCCGGTGTCGCGTGATCAGAGGTCTGTTATTGTTTTCGAGGTCCGCCCCAATCTGCGCATGCTCAGCAGTAATGTTTGAAAGAAAAGGTTTGTTGATAAACAAAATTAACTTAACCTAACCTAACCTACAAACAGACCTCTGAGTTTTAGTTAAAATTATGTTATATCATGTTTTGTTAGGTTACATTAGTTTAGTTTATCAACAACCCTTTTTTTACAAACATTACTGCTGAGCATGCGCAGTTGGGATCGGACCTCTAAAACGTAAACAAAACTCCGATCACGTGACACCGGCACTTGCTGGTCACTTTTCTTTGGTAATACCGCCGAGTGGCCAAAGATCACCCACATGCTGCCATAACACTATCCTCGACGGGACTAAAAAGCTAAATGCTCGAGGAATTTCTGCTGGCAGCATGAACCTCTCAATAAGAAACTAGGCGTCACTTAAAATATCTAACCCGGACTACTAACGGGCGGAGACCTCCATTAAGCCTACCTGCGCCATTTCTAGAGGGTAAATAAAAACTTATTTTTTTCTCTCTCTCAATCACACTCACTCACTCAAATCAACGTTTCAACCTCTCTAACTTTCACCTTTTCTACCAGGCAAAACAAGCTGCTAACACCATCAACAACTTCGTCAACGCATCAACACGAGGCCTCATTCCTGACATCATAACCCCAGACCAGCTTGGGCCAGACGCACGGATGGTAGTACTTAACGCAGTCTACTTCAAGGGCTCGTGGACAATGCCTTTCAATCCCATGTGGACACGTGGGAGACCCTTCTACGTGACCCCCGACGCTGAGCCTGTCCAGGTTGATATGATGTTCAACTTTCAGCAGGAATTTCTCTATGGTAAGTGCGTGGAACGGGAGAGAGGAGGGAAGTAGGGAGAGATAGGAAGGAAAGGAAGGGAAGGAGGAGGATGAGGGGTGAGACATACTTTAATGGAAAGGAAGGAGGGAGAGGGATGGAAGGGAGGTAAGTAATAAGGAAAGAGAATAAAGTGTAAGAGAGTCCTTCTTTCAACAGCTAAGTCATCAGCTATCAAAGCTGAAGTCCTACAGCTTCCTTACTCCACTGGACTTCTTTCTATGTCCTTCCTGCTGCCCCTGGAGGAAGGCAAGACTGGTTTTGATGCCACCCTTAACGCCCTTAACTCTACCTCCCTCTGGACGGCCATCAAGTCAGTGGAGAAAAAGTTCATGGAAATTTATGTGCCAAAGTTTGAAATCACGTCTGAGTTCAGTAACGAGTTGAAAATGGTAAGTTTGTTTACGTTTTATATTGTGTTGTTATTACTATTACTAGTATTGTTGTGTTATGGTGTAGTAGTAAAGATAGTATTAGTATTTTAAATAGTCCTTAAGATCTAACCTTACGTAACGTAACTTAATCTAACCAAACTTAACCTAACCTAACCTCGTAGTAGTATCTTAAATAACCCTTAAAACCAAACCTAAACCAAACCTAACCTCTTTTTTTACTCGCTCATCTAGGCACTGCACACGCTTGGAATCAATGATCTCTTCACTGAAGCTGCCAATCTGACCTCATTCCAAGACAAGTTATACATGAGTCATATTATGCACAAGACTCTCGTGAAGGTGAATGAGGAAGGGACGGAGGCGGCGGCTGTAACGGGAGGAGTTCTAGTATCACTCAGTATTAAACCTTCTATTCATCTTAATCGTCCCTTCTTTTTAATTATACATAGTGCATATGATGTGTTGTTCATGGGTGCCTATAAGAAGCCCTAGTGTTACTTTGTGTTGTGTTGTGTTGTGTTGAGTTGTGTTGTGTTGTGTTGTGTTGTGTTGTGTTCTGTTTTGTTTACTTTGTTTAGTGTTGTTGAAATGGCGGGGAATAATTTGTTTTGAGTGTTCCTAACGGGGTAATTTTTAGCGTGACGTAATACTCAATATCTTTTTATTATTTTTGTTATCAATATTATCATTACTTCATCTGTTCTATATTTCTTCTTTAATTGTTTAGTTTAATTATTAATTCTTTAACCTATGAGTTAGGAACGTTCAATTGGCTTTTTGGCTATAATTACTGTACCTAACACGCTCACATAAATAAGTAGCTGTATTCTTATGTAATAAAATAATAGTAAATATAACCATTATTATTGTTAATTTTTTCTGTTTCTATAACCAGTGTGTGTGTGTGTGTGTGTGTGTGTGTGTGTGTGTGTGTGTGTGTGTGTGTGTGTGTGTGTGTGTGTGTGTGTGTGTGTGTAATAACATTAATAATAATAATATTAATAAACGGTCTATTTATAAAGCAGTCATGAACTGAAAGTACACATAGGTGAGGTGAGGAGTCTATATGCTAGGGTATAATGAACTAAGTTTACATGGAGTTCAATGAGCGTACAATGGAGGGGTTCGCACTCTTCTTTAAGCAGTCGGTTCTCGGTGCTTTGAAAGGCATTAATGTGTTCCTGTGGCTTGTAGCACGGACGGGGGGAGGGGCATCGTAGGGGGGGGGAGTAGTTTTCGGTGTCGAGGGTGTTTTAAAAGGTCTTCCCCGAATTTCTTTAGTGCCTCCTCATGTTTGTCAGATAGCCTCGGCAGATTCAGCGCGAGGAGACCACTCTCGTAGTCGCTATTCGCGGGACTAAGAATTATTCTAAGTGCCCTCTTTTGAACCTTTTCAAGTAGGTGGTGTTGTGTTAGGTTGAGAGATCATGACCAGGCTGGGGAGGCATGCATGAACTTAGGTAATATGAAGGAAGTGTATACTCCCTTTAGCTCATCAGCCGGTGTTCCTAGGGACTTGAGTCTTCGTAGCATGTTGATTTTATAGGAGGCTGATCTGATGTTATTTGTGACATGCTGCTTCCAGTTGAGTTTGTCGTCCAAGGTGATGCCAAGTAGCCGAGTTGACTGCACTTCTTGGAGGAGGTAAGAGCCAACGGATAGCTGGGGAGGGAGGACTGCTGGTGAGGAGGTGCAAAAGTGCATCACATGGTCTTGGTGTGATTGATGGACACTTTGTTCACCTCCGTCCACGTCTGTAGCCTGTCAAGGGTGGCTTGGAGAGGGGAGAAGTTCGCGGACCTGGTGTTGACGGGGATGCCAACGGTACTGTTGTCCACGTACTTCCAAGGATGCGGAGTGCCAGTGAGGCCATCCTTAATAAGCATGAGGAAGCATAGTGGACCCATCTTGGTGCCCTGTGGGACTCCGCAGGTCAGGTGTTGAAGGGAGGAGACACAGCCCTGATAACGGACACCTTACTGGCGCTGCTGAAGGAAGCCAGCCAGCCACGCTATCAGGCTGGGATGAAGACCCACACTAATGGCCTTAGTGACTACAACAGTGTGGTCCACAAGATCAAAAGCTTTTCTAAAGTCTACAAAAGCAACAGCAAGAGAGGTGTTACGTTTGTCCAGGTGGCTGTGTATACAATCAAGGAAGCTGACAAGGCAGTGAGCGGTGGAAGAGGATTTCATGTTTCCAAATTGTTGTGAGTCAATAAATGTTTTAATATCTGAATAAGCCCAGTCAAAGACAAAGTCTTCACAAATGACGCTGGGGAGTGTGTGATGACGATTGGTCTTAAATCAACGCCACTCCCCCTCCTCTTCGATTAGTCCTGAGATGGTGAAAAAGTTCAAAGTTTACCATCGTGCACACCTCAGGAAGTATTTGCCACGCTTCCGTTATGGCCACTACGTCTGCACAAGTAGATCTCACTGTCACGATCACTTGGTTCATTACATTCCGTAGCGATGTCACGTTAGAAAGGAGGAGGGGAGGCAGGTTGTACCATGTACAGTACGCGGCACCTCACAGTGTTTGTACTCCCTCGTCACCTGAGGCTTGCTATTTTTTGGACGGGAGGTGATGACAGGAATATGACGCACGTGTGTGTGTGTGTGTGTGTGTGTGTGTGTGTGTGTGTGTGTGTGTGTGTGTGTTAAACTTTTCCTGGAGTATTCCCAACACACACATAAATGAAAAAAAAAAGACAAAACAGGAAAATAAAACTTGATCAGTTGGTTCTCTTTCACATACACCTCCTGCTCCACTTCCACCACCACCACCACCACCACCACCACCACCACCATCTCCTACTCCTCCTCCACTTCCACCACCACCACCACCACCACCACCACCACCACCTCCTACTCCTCCTCCACATCTTCCTCCTCCTCTGTTTGCTGCGCCTCAGTGTGATAAAGGAAGCCGTGGTGAAGAGACGGAGGGAAGAAGAAAGATATATAGAAGAAGAAGAAGAAGAAATAGAAGAAGAGGATTCGTAAAGATTAAGTATTGTGTGTGTGTGTGTGTGTGTGTGTGTGTGTGTGTGTGTGTGTGTGTGTGTGTGTGTGTGTGTGTGTGTGTGTGTGTGTGTGTGTGTGTATAAGTTTGTGAAGAAAGAGAATGTATGTGAAATAAGGATCCTACCAATACTACTACTACTACTACTACTACTACTACTACTACTACTACTACTACTACTTCTATTAACTAACAACAATCATTCCATTTCCACAGGTAACCTAACAAGATGAAGCTACCACTACTACTACCACTCCTACTACCACTCCTAACCACTACAACCGCTACTACTACCACTACACCCATCCCCACCCCACCCCCCACCACCGACTGTATTGCAAACGACCCTAACATCTACAGCAACCATACCGCTGCTTCTACAGGGATTACGGAGTTAGGAATCAAGTTAATGAGGCAGCTAGGGGATCAACGGAACATATTAATCTCGCCTTACAGTATATGGAGTGTGTTAGCGATGGTGTTAGTGGGTGCTGAGGGAAACACTGAAAGGGAAATGGCACGTGCCTTAGGTGTGGACGGGAAACAAGGTGTGCTCTCTCTCTGGAGGCAACTAGATGAAAGGTAAGTAAGTTATAGTCTAAGTGTGATTGATATACTTGAGTAGATTATAAAAATGAATTAATTTTTTTTGTTATAGAAAAAAATTGAATAGTACATAAGTTTGTACTACTACTACTACTACTACTACTACTACTACTACTACTACTACTACTACTACTATTACTACTTTTACAGGCTTTTGAACACGACAGCAAGTGATAATGGGGTTGCACTCGACCTCGCTAATCGCATCTATATACAACATGGACTTGTGATCAGGAAATGTAAAAAGGAGATGTCAAACCTAATTGTTCCTCTTGATTTAGGGCAGGTAAGTTGTCAAGGCGTGTGTGTGTGTGTGTGTGTGTGTGTGTGTGTGTGTGTGTGTGTGTGTGTGTGTGTGTGTGTGTGTGTGTGTGTGTGTGTGTGTGTGTGTGTTTCTTTAACTAATACAAGTCAATTAGTATATAATATAATATAAAAGAAAACCAAAAACAAGCAAAACTATTGAAATATATTATGGAGCATGTGGCAGCTAACGACATGTGACATCCAGCATAACAGTCAGTCTCGCCTCCCGCCACAATACAGGAAGTGCTAGATGAACGACGTAAGATGAGGAAATGCTGGCTGGCTAAGGGATGCACCTTCATAGATCAATATATTCTACCTTAGCTCTTTGTAGACTGAAAATTACCTTAGTTTTGGCCACTACTGAAAACGAATCAAATCAAAGTTTCAACCTCTCTAACGTTCACCTTTTCTACCAGGTAATACAAGCTGCTAACACCATCAACAACTTCGTCAACGCATCAACACGAGGCCTCATTCCTAAAGTCATAACCCCAGACCAGCTTGGGCCAAACGCACGGATGGTAGTACTTAACGCAGTCTACTTCAAGGGCTCGTGGACGATGCTTTTCAATCCCATGTGGACACTTCGGAAACCCTTCTACGTGACCCCCGACGCTGACCCTGTCCAGGTTGATATGATGTTTCAGTCTGATCAAAGATTTCTCTTTGGTAAGTGCGTGGAACGGGAGAGAGTAGGGAAGTAAGAGAGACAGGAAAGAAAGGAAAGGAAGGAGGAGAATGAGGAGTGAGAGGGAAGTAGGGAGAGAGACAAAGGAAGGGAGGAAGGAGAATGAGGTGTGAGACATAGTTTAATGTTTTGGAAGGGAAGGAGGGAGAGGGATGGAAGGGAGGTAAGTAATAAGGAAAGAGAATAAAGTGTAAGAGAGTCTTTCTTTCAACAGCTAATTCATCAGCTATCAAAGCTGAAGTCCTACAGCTTCCTTACTCCACTGGACTTCTTTCTATGTCCTTCCTGCTGCCCCTGGAGAAAGGCAAGGCTGGTTTTGATGCCACCCTTAACGCCCTTGACTCTACCTCCCTCTGGACAGCCATCAAGTCAGTGAAGAAAAAGTTCATGGAAATTCATGTGCCAAAGTTTGAAATCACGTCTGAGTTCAGTGACGAGTTGAAAATGGTAAGTTTGTTTACGTTTTATATTGTGTTGTTACTAGCGTAGCGTAACCTAGCCTAGTTGTATAGTACCTTAAATAACCTTTAAAACCAAACCAAACCAAACCTAACCTAAGCCAAACCCAAGCCAAGCCTATCCAAACCTAACCAAATATAACTTAACCAAACCAAACTTAATCTAACCTTTTATTTTCCACATCTAGACACTGCAGACGCTTGGAATCAATGATCTCTTCACTGAAGCTGCCAATCTAACCTCATTCCAAGACGAGTTATCCATGAGTCATATTCTGCACAAGACTTTCATGAAGGTGAATGAGGAAGGGACGGAGGCGGCGGCTGTAACGGTAGGAGATTTTAGAAGAGCCAAACCTTCTATACGTCTTAATCGTCCCTTCTTTTTTATTATACATAGTGAATATGATGTGTTGTTCATGGGTGCCTATAAGAAGCCCTAGTGTTACTTTGTGTTGTGCTGTGTTGTGTTGTGTTGTGTTGTGTTGTGTTGAGTTGTGTTGTGTTGTGTTGTGTTGAGTTGTGTTGTGTTGTGTTGTGTTTTGTTTACTTTGTTTAGTGTTGTTGAAATGGCGGGGAATTATTTGTTTTGAGTGTTCCTAACGGGGTAATTTTTAGCGTGACGTAATACTCAATATCTTTTTATTATTTTTGTTATCAATATTATCATTACTTCATCTGTTCTATATTTCTTCTTTAATTGTTTAGTTTAATTATTAATTCTTTACCCTATGAGTTAGGAACGTTCAATTGGCTTTTTGGCTATAATTACTGTACCTAACACGCTCACATAAATAAGTAGCTGTATTCTTATGTAATAAAATAATAGTAAATATAACCATTATTATTGTTAATTTTTTCTGTTTCTATAACCAGTGTGTGTGTGTGTGTGTGTGTGTGTGTGTGTGTGTGTGTGTGTGTGTGTGTGTGTGTGTGTGTGTGTGTGTGTGTAATAACATTAATAATAATAATATTAATAAACGGTCTATTTATAAAGCAGTCATGAACTGAAAGTACACATAGGTGAGGTGAGGAGTCTATATGCTAGGGTATAATGAACTAAGTTTACATGGAGTTCAATGAGCGTACAATGGAGGGGTTCGCACTCTTCTTTAAGCAGTCGGTTCTCGGTGCTTTGAAAGGCATTAATGTGTTCCTGTGGCTTGTAGCACGGACGGGGGGAGGGGCATCGTAGGGGGGGGAGTAGTTTTCGGTGTCGAGGGTGTTTTAAAAGGTCTTCCCCGAATTTCTTTAGTGCCTCCTCATGTTTGTCAGATAGCCTCGGCAGATTCAGCGCGAGGAGACCATTCTCGTAGTCGCTATTCGCGGGACTAAGAATTATTCTAAGTGCCCTCTTTTGAACCTTTTCAAGTAGGTGGTGTTGTGTTAGGTTGAGAGATCATGACCAGGCTGGGGAGGCATGCATGAACTTAGGTAATATGAAGGAAGTGTATACTCCCTTTAGCTCATCAGCCGGTGTTCCTAGGGACTTGAGTCTTCGTAGCATGTTGATTTTATAGGAGGCTGATCTGATGTTATTTGTGACATGCTGCTTCCAGTTGAGTTTGTCGTCCAAGGTGATGCCAAGTAGCCGAGTTGACTGCACTTCTTGGAGGAGGTAAGAGCCAACGGATAGCTGGGGAGGGAGGACTGCTGGTGAGGAGGTGCAAAAGTGCATCACCATGGTCTTGGTGTGATTGATGGACACTTTGTTCACCTCCGTCCACGTCTGTAGCCTGTCAAGGGTGGCTTGGAGAGGGGAGAAGTTCGCGGACCTGGTGTTGACGGGGATGCCAACGGTACTGTTGTCCACGTACTTCCAAGGATGCGGGATGCCAGTGAGGCCATCCTTAATAAGCATGAGGAAGCATAGTGGACCCATCTTGGTGCCCTGTGGGACTCCGCAGGTCAGGTGTTGAAGGGAGGAGACACAGCCCTGATAACGGATACCTTACTGGCGCTGCTGAAGGAAGCCAGCCAGCCACGCTATCAGGCTGGGATGAAGACCCACGCTAATGGCCTTAGTGACTACAACAGTGTGGTCCACAAGATCAAAAGCTTTTCTAAAGTCTACAAAAGCAACAGCAAGAGAGGTGTTACGTTTGTCCAGGTGGCTGTGTATACAATCAAGGAAGCTGACAAGGCAGTGAGCGGTGGAAGAGGATTTCATGTTTCCAAATTGTTGTGAGTCAATAAATGTTTTAATGTCTGAATAAGCCCAGTCAAAGACAAAGTCTTCACAAATGACGCTGGGGAGTGTGTGATGACGATTGGTCTTAAATCAACGCCACTCCCCCTCCTCTTCGATTAGTCCTGAGATGGTGAAAAAGTTCAAAGTTTACCATCGTGCACACCTCAGGAAGTATTTGCCACGCTTCCGTTATGGCCACTACGTCTGCACAAGTAGATCTCACTGTCACGATCACTTGGTTCATTACATTCCGTAGCGATGTCACGTTAGAAAGGAGGAGGGGAGGCAGGTTGTACCATGTACAGTACGCGGCACCTCACAGTGTTTGTACTCCCTCGTCACCTGAGGCTTGCTATTTTTTGGACGGGAGGTGATGACAGGAATATGACGCACGTGTGTGTGTGTGTGTGTGTGTGTGTGTGTGTGTGTGTGTGTGTGTGTGTGTGTGTGTGTGTGTAAGGTAACCTTTTCCTGGAGTATTCCCAACACACACATAAATGAAAAGAAATAAGATGACAAAACAGGAAAAAAAACTTGATCAGGTGGTTCTCCTTCACAGCCTCCACCTCCACCTCCTCCTCCACTTCCACCACCACCACCACCACCACCACCTCCTACTCCTCCTCCACATCTTCCTCCTCCTCCTCTGTTTGCTGCGCCTCAGTGTTATAAAGGAAGCCGTGGTGAAGAGACGGAGGGAAGGAGAAAGATATATAGAAGAAGAAGAAGAAGAAGAAATAGAAGAAGAGGATTCATAAAGATTAAGTATTGTGTGTGTGTGTGTGTGTGTGTGTGTGTGTGTGTGTGTGTGTGTGTGTGTGTGTGTGTGTGTGTGTGTGTGTGTGTGTGTGTGTGTATAAGTTTGTGAAGAAAGAGAATGTAAGTGAAATAAGGATCCTACCAATACTACTACTACTACTACTACTATTACTACTACTACTACTACTACTACTTCTATTAACTAACAACAATCATTGCATTTCCACAGGTAACCAAACAAGATGAAGCTACCACTACTACTACCACTCCTACTACCACTCCTAACCACTACAACCGCTACTACTACCACTACACCCATCCCCACCCCCACCCCCACCACCGACTGTATTGCAAACGACCCTAACATCTACAGCACCCATACCGCTGCTTCTACAGGGATTACGGAGTTAGGAATCAAGTTAATGAGGCAGCTAGGGGATCAACGGAACATATTAATCTCGCCTTACAGTATATGGAGTGTGTTAGCGATGGTGTCAGTGGGTGCTGAGGGAAACACTGAAAGGGAAATGGCACGTGCCTTAGGTGTGGACGGGAAACCAGGTGTGCTCTCTCTCTGGAGGCAACTAGATGAAAGGTAAGTAAGTTATAGTCTAAGTGTGATTGATATACTTGAGTGATAGATAGATTAAAAAAATGAATTAGTTTTTTTTGTTATAGAAAAAAATTGAATAGTACATAAGTTTGTACTACTACTACTACTACTACTACTACTACTACTACTACTACTATTACTACTTTTACAGCCTTTTGAACACGACAGCAAGTGATAATGGGGTTGCACTCGACCTCGCTAATCGCATCTATATAAAACAAGGACTTGTGATCAGGAAATGTAAAAAGGAAATGTCAAACCTAATTGTTCCTCTTGATTTAGGGCAGGTAAGTTGTCAATGTGAGTGTGTGTGAGTGTGTGTGTGTGTGTGTGTGTGTGTGTGTTTTGGCCACTACTGAAAACGAATCAAGTCAACGTTTCAACCTCTCTAACGTTCATCTTTTCTACCAGGCAATACAAGCTGCTAACATCATCAACAACTTCGCTAACGCATCAACACGAGGCCTCATTCCTAACGTCATAGCCCCAGAGCAGCTTGGGCCAAACGCACGGATGGTAGTACTTAACGCAGTCTACTTCAAGGGCTCGTGGACAATGCCTTTCGATCCCATTTGGACACGTCGGAGACCCTTCTACGTGACCCCCGACGCTGAGCCTGTCCAGATTGATATGATGTTCCATTTACAGCAGCATTTTCTCTTTGGTAAGTGCATGGAACGGGAGAGAGGAGGGAAGTAGGAGAGATAGGAAGGAAAGGAAGGGAAGGAGGAGAATGAGGTGTGAGACATGCTTTAATGGAAGGGAAGGAGGGAAGTAGGAGATAGGAAGGAAAGGAAGGGAAGGAGGAGAATGAGGTGTGAGACATGCTTTAATGGAAGGGAAGGAGGGAGAGGGATGGAAGGGAGGTAAGTAATAGGGAAAGAGAATAAAGTGTAAGAGAGTCTTTCTTTCAACAGCTAATTCATCAGCTATCAAAGCTGAAGTCCTACAGCTTCCTTACTCCACTGGACTTCTTTCTATGTCCTTCCTGCTGCCCCTGGAGGAAGGCAAGGCTGGTTTTAATGCCACCCTTAACGCCCTTGACTCTACCTCCCTTTGGACAGCCATCAAGTCAGTGAAGAAAAAGTTCATGGAAATTCATGTGCCAAAGTTTGAAATCACGTCTGAGTTCAGTGACGAGTTGAAAACGGTAAGTTTGTTTACGTTTTATATTGTGTTGTTACTAGCGTAGCGTAACCAAACCTATCCTAGTAGTATAGTACCTTAAATAATCCCTAAAACCAAACCAAACCTAACCTAACCTAAGCCAAACCTATCCAAACCTAACCAAATATAACTAACCAAACCAAACTTAATCTAACTTCTTATTTTCCACATTTAGGCACTGAAGGCGTTTGGAATCAATGATCTCTTCACTGAAGCTGCCAATCTAACCTCATTCCAAGACGAGTTATACATGAGTCATATTATGCACAAGACTTTCATGAAGGTGAATGAGGAAGGGACGGAGGCGGCGGCTGTAACGGGAGGAGTTATATCAGTACGCAGCAGTAAACCTTCTATACGTCTTAATCGTCCCTTCTTTTTTATTATACATAGTGAATATGATGTGTTGTTCATGGGTGCCTATAAGAAGCCCTAGTGTTACTTTGTGTTGTGTTGTGTTGTGTTGTGTTGTGTTGTGTTGTGTTGTGTTGTGTTGTGTTGTGTTGAGTTGTGTTGTGTTGTGTTGTGTTTTGTTTACTTTGTTTAGTGTTGTTGAAATGGCGGGGAATTATTTGTTTTGAGTGTTCCTAACGGGGTAATTTTTAGCGTGACGTAATACTCAATATCTTTTTATTATTTTTGTTATCAATATTATCATTACTTCATCTGTTCTATATTTCTTCTTTAATTGTTTAGTTTAATTATTAATTCTTTAACCTATGAGTTAGGAACGTTCAATTGGCTTTTTGGCTATAATTACTGTACCTAACACGCTCACATAAATAAGTAGCTGTATTCTTATGTAATAAAATAATAGTAAATATAACCATTATTATTGTTAATTTTTTCTGTTTCTATAACCAGTGTGTGTGTGTGTGTGTGTGTGTGTGTGTGTGTGTGTGTGTGTGTGTGTGTGTGTGTGTGTGTGTGTGTGTGTGTGTAATAACATTAATAATAATAATATTAATAAACGGTCTATTTATAAAGCAGTCATGAACTGAAAGTACACATAGGTGAGGTGAGGAGTCTATATGCTAGGGTATAATGAACTAAGTTTACATGGAGTTCAATGAGCGTACAATGGAGGGGTTCGCACTCTTCTTTAAGCAGTCGGTTCTCGGTGCTTTGAAAGGCATTAATGTGTTCCTGTGGCTTGTAGCACGGACGGGGGGAGGGGCATCGTAGGGGGGGAGTAGTTTTCGGTGTCGAGGGTGTTTTAAAAGGTCTTCCCCGAATTTCTTTAGTGCCTCCTCATGTTTGTCAGATAGCCTCGGCAGATTCAGCGCGAGGAGACCATTCTCGTAGTCGCTATTCGCGGGACTAAGAATTATTCTAAGTGCCCTCTTTTGAACCTTTTCAAGTAGGTGGTGTTGTGTTAGGTTGAGAGATCATGACCAGGCTGGGGAGGCATGCATGAACTTAGGTAATATGAAGGAAGTGTATACTCCCTTTAGCTCATCAGCCGGTGTTCCTAGGGACTTGAGTCTTCGTAGCATGTTGATTTTATAGGAGGCTGATCTGATGTTATTTGTGACATGCTGCTTCCAGTTGAGTTTGTCGTCCAAGGTGATGCCAAGTAGCCGAGTTGACTGCACTTCTTGGAGGAGGTAAGAGCCAACGGATAGCTGGGGAGGGAGGACTGCTGGTGAGGAGGTGCAAAAGTGCATCACCATGGTCTTGGTGTGATTGATGGACACTTTGTTCACCTCCGTCCACGTCTGTAGCCTGTCAAGGGTGGCTTGGAGAGGGGAGAAGTTCGCGGACCTGGTGTTGACGGGGATGCCAACGGTACTGTTGTCCACGTACTTCCAAGGATGCGGAGTGCCAGTGAGGCCATCCTTAATAAGCATGAGGAAGCATAGTGGACCCATCTTGGTGCCCTGTGGGACTCTGCAGGTCAGGTGTTGAAGGGAGGAGACACAGCCCTGATAACAGACACCTTACTGACGCTGCTGAAGGAAGCCAGCCAGCCACGCTATCAGGCTGGGATGAAGACCCACGCTAATGGCCTTAGTGACTACAACAGTGTGGTCCACAAGATCAAAAGCTTTTCTAAAGTCTACAAAAGCAACAGCAAGAGAGGTGTTACGTTTGTCCAGGTGGCTGTGTATACAATCAAGGAAGCTGACAAGGCAGTGAGCGGTGGAAGAGGATTTCATGTTTCCAAATTGTTGTGAGTCAATAGATATTTTAATATCTGAATAAGCCCAGTCAAAGACAAAGTCTTCACAAATGACGCTGGGGAGTGTGTGATGACGATTGGTCTTAAATCAACGCCACTCCCCCTCCTCTTCGATTAGTCCTGAGATGGTGAAAAAGTTCAAAGTTTACCATCGTGCACACCTCAGGAAGTATTTGCCACGCTTCCGTTATGGCCACTACGTCTGCACAAGTAGATCTCACTGTCACGATCACTTGGTTCATTACATTCCGTAGCGATGTCACGTTAGAAAGGAGGAGGGGAGGCAGGTTGTACCATGTACAGTACGCGGCACCTCACAGTGTTTGTACTCCCTCGTCACCTGAGGCTTGCTATTTTTTGGACGGGAGGTGATGACAGGAATATGACGCACGTGTGTGTGTGTGTGTGTGTGTGTGTGTGTGTGTGTGTGTGTGTGTGTGTGTGTGTGTGTGTGTGTGTGTGTGTGTGTGTGTAAGGTAACCTTTTCCTGGAGTATTCCCAACACACACATAAATGAAAAGAAATAAGATGACAAAACAGGAAAAAAAACTTGATCAGGTGGTTCTCCTTCACAGCCTCCACCTCCACCTCCTCCTCCACTTCCACCACCACCACCACCACCACCACCTCCTACTCCTCCTCCACATCTTCCTCCTCCTCCTCTGTTTGCTGCGCCTCAGTGTTATAAAGGAAGCCGTGGTGAAGAGACGGAGGGAAGGAGAAAGATATATAGAAGAAGAAGAAGAAGAAGAAATAGAAGAAGAGGATTCATAAAGATTAAGTATTGTGTGTGTGTGTGTGTGTGTGTGTGTGTGTGTGTGTGTGTGTGTGTGTGTGTGTGTGTGTGTGTGTGTGTGTGTGTGTATAAGTTTGTGAAGAAAGAGAATGTAAGTGAAATAAGGATCCTACCAATACTACTACTACTACTACTACTATTACTACTACTACTACTACTACTACTTCTATTAACTAACAACAATCATTGCATTTCCACAGGTAACCAAACAAGATGAAGCTACCACTACTACTACCACTCCTACTACCACTCCTAACCACTACAACCGCTACTACTACCACTACACCCATCCCCACCCCCACCCCCACCACCGACTGTATTGCAAACGACCCTAACATCTACAGCACCCATACCGCTGCTTCTACAGGGATTACGGAGTTAGGAATCAAGTTAATGAGGCAGCTAGGGGATCAACGGAACATATTAATCTCGCCTTACAGTATATGGAGTGTGTTAGCGATGGTGTTAGTGGGTGCTGAGGGAAACACTGAAAGGGAAATGGCACGTGCCTTAGGTGTGGACGGGAAACCAGGTGTGCTCTCTCTCTGGAGGCAACTAGATGAAAGGTAAGTAAGTTATAGTCTAAGTGTGATTGATATACTTGAGTGATAGATAGATTAAAAAAATGAATTAGTTTTTTTTGTTATAGAAAAAAATTGAATAGTACATAAGTTTGTACTACTACTACTACTACTACTACTACTACTACTACTACTACTACTACTACTTTTACAGCCTTTTGAACACGACAGCAAGTGATAATGGGGTTGCACTCGACCTCGCTAATCGCATCTATATAAAACAAGGACTTGTGATCAGGAAATGTAAAAAGGAGATGTCAAACCTAATTGTTCCTCTTGATTTAGGGCAGGTAAGTTGTCAATGTGAGGGTGTGTGAGTGTGTGTGTGTGTGTGTGTGTGTGTGTGTGTGTGTGTGTGTGTGTGTGTGTTTTGGCCACTACTGAAAACGAATCAAGTCAACGTTTCAACCTCTCTAACGTTCATCTTTTCTACCAGGCAATACAAGCTGCTAACATCATCAACAACTTCGCTAACGCATCAACACGAGGCCTCATTCCTAACGTCATAGCCCCAGAGCAGCTTGGGCCAAACGCACGGATGGTAGTACTTAACGCAGTCTACTTCAAGGGCTCGTGGACAATGCCTTTCGATCCCATTTGGACACGTCGGAGACCCTTCTACGTGACCCCCGACGCTGAGCCTGTCCAGATTGATATGATGTTCCATTTACAGCAGCATTTTCTCTTTGGTAAGTGCATGGAACGGGAGAGAGGAGGGAAGTAGGAGAGATAGGAAGGAAAGGAAGGGAAGGAGGAGAATGAGGTGTGAGACATGCTTTAATGGAAGGGAAGGAGGGAAGTAGGAGATAGGAAGGAAAGGAAGGGAAGGAGGAGAATGAGGTGTGAGACATGCTTTAATGGAAGGGAAGGAGGGAGAGGGATGGAAGGGAGGTAAGTAATAGGGAAAGAGAATAAAGTGTAAGAGAGTCTTTCTTTCAACAGCTAATTCATCAGCTATCAAAGCTGAAGTCCTACAGCTTCCTTACTCCACTGGACTTCTTTCTATGTCCTTCCTGCTGCCCCTGGAGGAAGGCAAGGCTGGTTTTGATGCCACCCTTAACGCCCTTGACTCTACCTCCCTTTGGACAGCCATCAAGTCAGTGAAGAAAAAGTTCATGGAAATTCATGTGCCAAAGTTTGAAATCACGTCTGAGTTCAGTGACGAGTTGAAAATGGTAAGTTTGTTTACGTTTTATATTGTGTTGTTACTAGCGTAGCGTAACCAAACCTATCCTAGTAGTATAGTACCTTAAATAACCCCTAAAACCAAACCAAACCTAACCTAACCTAAGCCAAACCTATCCAAACCTAACCAAATATAACTAACCAAACCAAACTTAATCTAACTTCTTATTTTCCACATTTAGGCACTGAAGGCGTTTGGAATCAATGATCTCTTCACTGAAGCTGCCAATCTAACCTCATTCCAAGACGAGTTATACATGAGTCATATTATGCACAAGACTTTCATGAAGGTGAATGAGGAAGGGACGGAGGCGGCGGCTGTAACGGGAGGAGTTATATCAGTACGCAGCAGTAAACCTTCTATACGTCTTAATCGTCCCTTCTTTTTTATTATACATAGTGAATATGATGTGTTGTTCATGGGTGCCTATAAGAAGCCCTAGTGTTACTTTGTGTTGTGTTGTGTTGTGTTGTGTTGTGTTGTGTTGTGTTGTGTTGTGTTGTGTTGTGTTGAGTTGTGTTGTGTTGTGTTGTGTTTTGTTTACTTTGTTTAGTGTTGTTGAAATGGCGGGGAATAATTTGTTTTGAGTGTTCCTAACGGGGTAATTTTTAGCGTGACGTAATACTCAATATCTTTTTATTATTTTTGTTATCAATATTATCATTACTTCATCTGTTCTATATTTCTTCTTTAATTGTTTAGTTTAATTATTAATTCTTTAACCTATGAGTTAGGAACGTTCAATTGGCTTTTTGGCTATAATTACTGTACCTAACACGCTCACATAAATAAGTAGCTGTATTCTTATGTAATAAAATAATAGTAAATATAACCATTATTATTGTTAATTTTTTCTGTTTCTATAACCAGTGTGTGTGTGTGTGTGTGTGTGTGTGTGTGTGTGTGTGTGTGTGTGTGTGTGTGTGTGTGTGTGTGTGTGTGTGTGTGTGTAATAACATTAATAATAATAATATTAATAAACGGTCTATTTATAAAGCAGTCATGAACTGAAAGTACACATAGGTGAGGTGAGGAGTCTATATGCTAGGGTATAATGAACTAAGTTTACATGGAGTTCAATGAGCGTACAATGGAGGGGTTCGCACTCTTCTTTAAGCAGTCGGTTCTCGGTGCTTTGAAAGGCATTAATGTGTTCCTGTGGCTTGTAGCACGGACGGGGGGAGGGGCATCGTAGGGGGGGGAGTAGTTTTCGGTGTCGAGGGTGTTTTAAAAGGTCTTCCCCGAATTTCTTTAGTGCCTCCTCATGTTTGTCAGATAGCCTCGGCAGATTCAGTGCGAGGAGACCACTCTCGTAGTCGCTATTCGCGGGACTAAGAATTATTCTAAGTGCCCTCTTTTGAACCTTTTCAAGTAGGTGGTGTTGTGTTAGGTTGAGAGATCATGACCAGGCTGGGGAGGCATGCATGAACTTAGGTAATATGAAGGAAGTGTATACTCCCTTTAGCTCATCAGCCGGTGTTCCTAGGGACTTGAGTCTTCGTAGCATGTTGATTTTATAGGAGGCTGATCTGATGTTATTTGTGACATGCTGCTTCCAGTTGAGTTTGTCGTCCAAGGTGATGCCAAGTAGCCGAGTTGACTGCACTTCTTGGAGGAGGTAAGAGCCAACGGATAGCTGGGGAGGGAGGACTGCTGGTGAGGAGGTGCA
This sequence comes from Cancer borealis, assembly GCA_036785275.1. Classification (NCBI taxonomy): domain Eukaryota; kingdom Metazoa; phylum Arthropoda; class Malacostraca; order Decapoda; family Cancridae; genus Cancer; species Cancer borealis. The sequence continues at coordinate 22,866 of JAXIVD010003086.1, forward strand.
AAAGTGCATCACATGGTCTTGGTGTGATTGATGGACACTTTGTTCACCTCCGTCCACGTCTGTAGCCTGTCAAGGGTGGCTTGGAGAGGGGAGAAGTTCGCGGACCTGGTGTTGACGGGGATGCCAACGGTACTGTTGTCCACGTACTTCCAAGGATGCGGAGTGCCAGTGAGGCCATCCTTAATAAGCATGAGGAAGCATAGTGGACCCATCTTGGTGCCCTGTGGGACTCCGCAGGTCAGGTGTTGAAGGGAGGAGACACAGCCCTGATAACGGACACCTTACTGGCGCTGCTGAAGGAAGCCAGCCAGCCACGCTATCAGGCTGGGATGAAGACCCACGCTAATGGCCTTAGTGACTACAACAGTGTGGTCCACAAGATCAAAAGCTTTTCTAAAGTCTACAAAAGCAACAGCAAGAGAGGTGTTACGTTTGTCCAGGTGGCTGTGTATACAATCAAGGAAGCTGACAAGGCAGTGAGCGGTGGAAGAGGATTTCATGTTTCCAAATTGTTGTGAGTCAATAAATGTTTTAATGTCTGAATAAGCCCAGTCAAAGACAAAGTCTTCACAAATGACGCTGGGGAGTGTGTGATGACGATTGGTCTTAAATCAACGCCACTCCCCCTCCTCTTCGATTAGTCCTGAGATGGTGAAAAAGTTCAAAGTTTACCATCGTGCACACCTCAGGAAGTATTTGCCACGCTTCCGTTATGGCCACTACGTCTGCACAAGTAGATCTCACTGTCACGATCACTTGGTTCATTACATTCCGTAGCGATGTCACGTTAGAAAGGAGGAGGGGAGGCAGGTTGTACCATGTACAGTACGCGGCACCTCACAGTGTTTGTACTCCCTCGTCACCTGAGGCTTGCTATTTTTTGGACGGGAGGTGATGACAGGAATATGACGCACGTGTGTGTGTGTGTGTGTGTGTGTGTGTGTAAGTTAACCTTTTCCTGGAGTATTCTCAACACACACATAAATGAAAAAAAATAAGATGACAAAACAGGAAAAAAAACTTGATCAGGTGGTTCTCCTTCACAGCCTCCACCTCCACCTCCTCCTCCACTTCCACCACCACCACCACCACCACCACCTCCTACTCCTCCTCCACATCTTCCTCCTCCTCCTCTGTTTGCTGCGCCTCAGTGTTATAAAGGAAGCCGTGGTGAAGAGACAGAGGGAAGGAGAAAGATATATAGAAGAAGAAGAAGAAATAGAAGAAGAGGATTCGTAAAGATTAAGTATTGTGTGTGTGTGTGTGTGTGTGTGTGTGTGTGTGTGTGTGTGTGTGTGTGTGTGTGTGTGTGTGTGTGTGTGTGTGTGTGTATAAGTTTGTGAAGAAAGAGAATGTAAGTGAAATAAGGATCCTACCAATACTACTACTACTACTACTACTACTTCTATTAACTAACAACAATCATTGCATTTCCACAGGTAACCAAACAAGATGAAGCTACCACTACTACTACCACTCCTACTACCACTCCTAACCACTACAACCGCTACTACTACCACTACACCCATCCCCACCCCTTTCCCCACCACCGACTGTATTGCAAACGACCCTAACATCTACAGCACCCATACCGCTGCTTCTACAGGGATTACGGAGTTAGGAATCAAGTTAATGAGGCAGCTAGGGGATCAACGGAACATATTAATCTCGCCTTACAGTATATGGAGTGTGTTAGCGATGGTGTTAGTGGGTGCTGAGGGAAACACTGAAAGGGAAATGGCACGTGCCTTAGGTGTGGACGGGAAACCAGGTGTGCTCTCTCTCTGGAGGCAACTAGATGAAAGGTAAGTAAGTTATAGTCTAAGTGTGATTGATATACTTGAGTGATAGATAGATTAAAAAAATGAATTAGTTTTTTTTGTTATAGAAAAAAATTGAATAGTACATAAGTTTGTACTACTACTACTACTACTACTACTACTACTACTACTACTACTACTACTACTACTACTATTACTACTTTTACAGCCTTTTGAACACGACAGCAAGTGATAATGGGGTTGCACTCGACCTCGCTAATCGCATCTATATACAACAAAGACTTGTGATCAGGAAATGTAAAAAGGAGATGTCAAACCTAATTGTTCCTCTTGATTTAGGGCAGGTAAGTTGTCAATGTGAGTGTGTGTGTGTGTGTGTGTGTGTGTGTGTGTGTGTTTTGGCCACTACTGAAAACGAATCAAGTCAACGTTTCAACCTCTCTAACGTTCATCTTTTCTACCAGGCAATACAAGCTGCTAACATCATCAACAACTTCGCTAACGCATCAACACGAGGCCTCATTCCTAACGTCATAGCCCCAGAGCAGCTTGGGCCAAACGCACGGATGGTAGTACTTAACGCAGTCTACTTCAAGGGCTCGTGGACAATGCCTTTCGATCCCATTTGGACACGTCGGAGACCCTTCTACGTGACCCCCGACGCTGAGCCTGTCCAGATTGATATGATGTTCCATTTACAGCAGCATTTTCTCTTTGGTAAGTGCATGGAACGGGAGAGAGGAGGGAAGTAGGAGAGATAGGAAGGAAAGGAAGGGAAGGAGGAGAATGAGGTGTGAGACATGCTTTAATGGAAGGGAAGGAGGGAAGTAGGAGATAGGAAGGAAAGGAAGGGAAGGAGGAGAATGAGGTGTGAGACATGCTTTAATGGAAGGGAAGGAGGGAAGTAGGAGATAGGAAGGGAAGGAGGAGAATGAGGTGTGAGACATGCTTTAATGGAAGGGAAGGAGGGAGAGGGATGGAAGGGATGTAAGTAATAGGGAAAGAGAATAAAGTGTAAGAGAGTCTTTCTTTCAACAGCTAAGTCATCAGCTATCAAAGCTGAAGTCCTACAGCTTCCTTACTCCACTGGACTTCTTTCTATGTCCTTCCTGCTGCCCCTGGAGAAAGGCAAGGCTGGTTTTGATGCCACCCTTAACGCCCTTGACTCTACCTCCCTCTGGACAGCCATCAAGTCAGTGAAGAAAAAGTTCATGGAAATTTATGTGCCAAAGTTTGAAATCACGTCTGAGTTCAGTGACGAGTTGAAAACGGTAAGTTTGTTTACGTTTTATATTGTGTTGTTACTAGCGTAGCGTAACCAAACCTATCCTAGTAGTATAATACCTTAAATAACCCCTAAAACCAAACCAAACCTAACCTAACCTAAGTCAAACCTAACCAAATATAACTAACCAAACCAAACTTAATCTAACTTCTTATTTTCCACATTTAGGCACTGAAGGCGTTTGGAATCAATGATCTCTTCACTGTAGCTGCCAATCTAACCTCATTCCAAGACAAGTTATACATGAGTCATATTATGCACAAGACTTTCATGAAGGTGAATGAGGAAGGGACGGAGGCGGCGGCTGTAACGAGAGGAGTTATATCAGGACGCAGCAGGAAACCTTCTATACGTCTTAATCGTCCTTTCTTTTTTATTATACACAGTAAATATGATGTGTTGTTCATGGGTGCCTATAAGAAGCCCTAGTGTTACTTTGTGTGTTATATTATGTGATATAATTATAAAATAAATATAATCCTAATTATTGTTTACTTCTGTTTCTGTAGCCTGTGCGTGTGTGTGTGTGTGCTAAATGGTTATAAAATAGTATATTAATAAACGAATAGAAAAATATACGAATGTCGCCATAACAAAAACATACAAATAAACAAATAAATAAATGATTACTACAGCTACACTCGGTAATGGCTCACACAGTGATGTACAAAATAGCCTCGTGTTCTTCTCCCTCGTGGACTCGCTGGAACAATAATACATAGAAAGGTTCTTGAGTCTCTGGAAAAGATGTATAGTGTTAAAATAATCCTGACTAACCTTAACGAGGAGATAATAGTGTTTTCTGTGACACCTTCGACTGTTGCGTTTACACTTTGAAAGCAAGACTGATGACACTTCGACTAGAACTTTATTATTTTTAGAGATCGATTTGATTTGTTTTTTATATATTTAATGTGTTTTTATTAATATTTCTACATATAATAGTTTCATATCCAATAACATAAAAGCTGCTCTTTCTAGTGACTTTCTTAATATTTAGTTACTTAAATCACAATTCACGTTTCCATACTCCATTTACCTGCATACTATCCGTTTTTTGCTTCAGGTTAACTATTCTGATTTAATAGGAGACAAATGAGATGCATGAAAATACTTTTGAAGTGGAAGATGATGGTCTGTAGGTAGTTATTAATGATCTTGAAACCAATTAACTTTAAACAGTACGCTAATTAGTATTATTAAGCTGCCTTTCAAAATGATAATTAATGAAAGCTAAGGTGATGGTCTATTCTAAGGCAAGATTCTACTTTTCTCATGCTACTCATAAACATAGTCAACATAATGGTGATTTTTGTTCATTAGTTTGTTTTTCATGCTACTTATAAATAAATAGTCAATCTCATGGTGATTATTGTTAACTAATTTCATGCTACTCATAAATAAAGTTAAAATAATGAGTGGTTAGTTAGTTTAGGTCTGAAGTAAGTATACCTTCTTCACTGAACACTACTAATATTCCTAAAACTGCAACATGTAGGTACTGACATAACCTGGAATAATAAAATAAATACACTTAATAAACAATCAAATAAAACCAAGCATTCTTTTAATGGGAAAATATATATATGGAACCCAACCAGAAAGAAAACCACCTCATTACACATAAAACTGTATTTTATACCAATGATAATAATGACAGTGGGGGGCCTGGAGCACGCCCCCCTCACACACACACACACGTACACACATACATACATACACACACTTCACACGGGCCTCGGCAGCACAACCCAAACAAAACGCTGATATGGTGGGAGAGTGAGGCGAGGGTCAGCTTCATAAAAAAATAACTATTGTAAAGTTTGACGGAAAAAGAGAAGAGATGAGAGTAAGCGGACGGCGGTGGAGGGTGAGGAGGGAGGAAGGATAACATTGATTCTCTCTCTCTCTCCTTGTCGTGTGTGTGTGTGTGTGTTCAGACCATGACTATCTTGGTGATGAGTGAACTTTTTGAGGCGTGGTGATGACGCTTGATGAGTTAGGTTCGGTTAGGTTAGGTTCGGGTGACAACAATAACAATAGAGTGACAGCTTGCCGGTAATACTCGAGGTGTTCACGTCACTATCAACTTTGGAACCAACACTTTCTGGGTTTGTTTTGTAATTTGTCAAGTTATACAACGGTCAAATTATTTTCTTGAAGCTTAATCGAACTCGTCTTTTTTTCCTATTTATACGTAATTCCCTAACACACAAGATTTGCACCAATACGAACATGTATAATAATGCTTTGATTCCTCTAACAGAAACTTTACTTATATAATTTAAAACACCGGTCAACAGTTAACTTTCTTCACCATCACAGTCCTTCACTAACTGTACTAAGCTTCCAACAGACAATTTACCACTCTGAGAGCAACACAAACATTACTAAAACAATACAGTATTAAAAGTGTTAATCTATAATGTATATATCACAATCCCTTACGAGTTCACAGTAACTTGGCCTCATTAGCATTTCCTGTCTGTTACACATAAATGATGATGATAATGATGGGTCAGTATTGCCAACAGTCAGGTCTAAGTGGTAGTTTAGAGTGTAGGTAGCACGCTGATATCACACGCGGTCAACTTTCAACCTAAACGTGTCAGAATGGCATCTTAACGTGGAGAAAGGATGATATGGTGATGTTAGAACAGGGTGTAAAAACAAACATCAATCGGTGTGAATGTGAGAATGTGAGAACAAAATAAGATGAGGATGATGATGATGGTGTGGGGAGGGAGGTGGTGTGTGGTGTGTGGCGTGGTGGTGTGTGGGTGTCTTACACTTTGTGCTGGGGAGGAAGGAGTGTTTTGTGCCATGCCGTGCCGTGCCGGCCCACACGTTGCCGCCGCCGCTGCTTGTGTGAATGGAAGGAAGGAGACAGGACAGGACAGGACAGACAGTACAGTGCTTGAGCAAGGAAGAAGCTGCCACCGGCCCACAGCCAACCCTGACCTTATCTGTCTACACTATGCACAGCTAATCTCATTTATTTCTGTGATTGCATACAGTCACTTTATTGCAGTCTCAATACTCAATTTCACACAAATGTTTTGTTTTTCAAAAAATGTTTACTGATCAAAATTTGGCTCGAAAGAGTGGAATGAGTCCTAAGAATTATTCATTATTCAGAATCCACATAGCAGTGTCACACACCTGATGAAGCCCCATCAAATACTCTCTCTACAATACTGCATAGTCGGAAACTCAACATAAATAAAACTTTACATATAAAATGCTATAGTACCTCATAAAATACACATTTCCTAAAAAATGTAACAAAACGGTCCAGTCCTGAAACGGTTCATCTGGTAGACAGTCGTTGGCTCACAACTCCTCACGACACACACATATAAATAGCTTGCTCCACACGCACCCTGGCTGGCATAAGGCTGTCCCAACCTCAAAAGAATGCATAAAAGTGCATTAAGTTTGTCTTCACTCCTCAGTCCCTCCGGCCATTAAGGCGGCCGGCCCCACGGTGCCCGGCTCACCACTATTGTCTTGTCGGGCAGAGTCGCACCGCCGCCCGGGACCCGGAGACGAGTGAAGCACTTTCTTGCCGCGGAAGGTTCGACCGTCTTCCACTTTGTAAAATACATACACTTCTTGTACAAATGTTTCCTTTGTAAAATACTTCTTTAAACTATCTAACCTTAAATACTACTTGATTTTTATGTTTTTTTTAAGTTAGTCTCAAAATAAACAATTGAATTTACTGACAGAAATATTTTACACTACAACCCCTTCCGTTTGCATCAAGATGGGAGGCGGTTGCACCAGAGGGAGAGAATACTTCTTAACTTTTATAAACAGTCAGGAGGTGTAAAACGTGTGTCTCGCTGTACAAGTAACCTAGACTATGTACACCCAGCAGTGGGGGGGGTGGGGGGGGGAGATGGGGGTCACTGGGAGCCAATCACACACTGCCGCCTCCCAAGGGCTCACAGGTCACCTTCCTAAATATTTATGTACAATTTGGCTACAGGTGCGTGAACAAAGTGGCGCTGCTCTGTACACTAACTGGAGCACTGGGGCAGCAGTGGCTCTTGACCTCTTAAGAGTTGGGCCCACCTGGCTTGTACACCACACTGCCTTATTAGTTTACATTACTCGAGTCATCAGCACCACCATGCTGAGAACCGGTTAATAATAAAAGGCATAAATATCCAATATGAAGTACAATCTGTCACTCATTTTATCACAGACAATCCTGCTTGGATACTAGTCACTAACAATGCACTGGCTAACCTTGCCCAGCCTGACGGACCAACAGCCCACCTGCCTACGCTGGCCCAAGAGTGTGATTCAGCACAACGTACGGCCGCTCCCAGCCTGCCCAGGTGGCCCGGCCGTGCGTCCCTCTCCCTAAGGCAGGACTGTTTTGATTGCATTGTGGTGGACTCCTGGTCAATAAGTTAAGTATATATATATATACATTGATCTTTGAGATAATTCAAGTTTTGTGAGGTAACACCTTCCCTTTGAGCATTAAGAAAATTATGCATCAGCCCTACTGTAATAATGCTTTGGTTCGTCTGCTCTGCCTCCCTGATCCGACACACACACACCAGCACTACACTACAACCCGCGGCTCATTGTAAGCCTCTTAAGAGTCACCCAGGCACAAACTCACTCACCTTAAAAAATCATTAAAATTTTTTAATAAAATATTTCACCAAGACAAACAAGAGGCTCTTTATTTTTTGGTCATTTCTAAATTACAAAATGGTCGAGAAAATGTTGCCTCTTGTCGAATTTTCATGAAATTACTTTTAGAGATCCTTGAAATTAGAATCTGAATTAACAGTTTTAAAATTTATATAAAATACAGAACATTTACAAGAACACTTTTTCCATAAAACAAAAATCATGACGTAATTTCATTCAAGAGCACTTTTTGTAGTCCGGCGAGGAGACACTTTCCGTAAAGCCCAACAATTGCACCACAGCTCAAGGAAATACTGATATCAAGACACCTCATCCTTGCCCCTTGGCCATCATACAAGGGCAGCCATTATGTTGTAGAGGTGGGCAAGGACCTGCATGTGGAGGGGGAGGCACGACCTCCTGTCCTGCTTGGCCGGGTCCAGCACCAGCCAGGACAGGCCATTGTAGCCCTCAAGCACGTATCTGGGGAACAGGAACAGGCTTACTCAATCAAACACACACACCAACAACAACTACACTACTAAATATCATGAAACATTACTCTAACCAAACACAAACACATGCATCAAGAGTGCACAGTCACACCTCTAGTAACCTTGTGGCAAAGTGTTACTGTATGAACACAAATGACACTCGCATTCATTCCAAGCCAGTTGTGACACTTCAATCCATACCCACACACACACACACATACCCACACACACACACACACCCCCACCCCCACCCACCCACCCACACCCACACCCACACATATACACACACCCACCCACCTGAGGACGTCTGTAGTGTAGGATGAGTCCAGAGAGTGGACTTTGTTGTTGGTGTTATGCACAAACTCCTCAGACTGGGTGATGCCTGGGGAGTGCAGGTGGAGGGCAGACTTGAGGAACACAGGACAGGAACCCTCCAGGTGGGGGCAGGCAGACCAGAACCAGCGGGGCAGCCGGCCCGTCGAGGCAGTGGAAATGTAGTAGCCGAGGGCGAGTGGCTGCTGCAGCACCGAGCCGCGGCCGTCCTCCTGAGGGTCCACCAGCACCACGCCGTTAGACCTGGCCTGCCCGGAGAACTGTGAAGGACTGGCCCGGCCGTTAGCACCCATGATGGGGCTGGAGGGCTGCGAGAGTGAGTCCCGGTGGCCACCTCCGTCCTCCATCTGGTCGTCCTGGTTGGGTCCGGTGTCCAGCATGAGCAGCTCACTGATGTTGAGTCCAATGGGCATACCGTCCATGCCATCCATGCCATCCTCAAGGTCGTTGTCCAGCAGCAGGTCTGTGTTATCAAACGTCTGCTCGTCTTGGAACATCTTCTGGGCAGACTGGAACAACAAAATGGAAACGGATTCCTAAGTTAGTTTGTCATGCAACACTACAACACAAAGCAAAACATGTTTCATGAATAAGTAATTATACATAACAATATCAGGTGATCTGAAAATAAATGACATATTTTATCACACACGAGTACAAGCCAATACAGTGAACATTGAGCACCCAGCCTGACCTAACCTGACTGTGATACTCTGGTTATCCAGCATCACTAACTGTAGCTGCGGGAACACAGGTGAATCAATGTTACTGTTACTGATTAGGTGTAAGTGTGCAGCAGGAGTACAAGGGAGTGTGTTATGCTATGTTATGTCACCCCTGAACAAGGTGATACACTCAACACACTACACAGTGAGACCCACCTGAGTCTTGGCTGAGGTTGGGAACACCAGTATGTGTGTGCAGGTGAGGTCCTCAGGCGTGGACAGGTTACAGTTCTGGCTGTTCTGTCCGAACCTCTCATCTGGAGTGAACATGTCTGGCATCATGCGGAAGGATGAGTCTGCCTCTATGGACACCAGACAGGCGGACAGGATGCACGGCGCGTCCCCAGGGAAGAGGTAAGCACACTGCTTGCACATCTCCTTCAGGTTCTTGGATGCCTGGATGAGGGACTTCCGGGAGAGTAGGGAGGACCACCCCTTCAGCTCCCCGTGGCCCATCCTACCCAGCCGGCCCACAATGAGGCGCCACGGATGCACACCAATCGACATCACACTCAGGATCCAGTCCATCAGCTTCTTGAGGCCGATACGCCGCGCTGACGCTTTCTTTCTCCTCGTCCTGAAGGGTGAAGGGAGGCATTAATAAACAACACATTACTACCCAACACTTGTACCTAATGACCTACTGACATTACAATTATATAATGTATCACACAACTCTTACCAACATAACCACATTAACAATCGGTATTAGTTAGAAGCTGTGTCCTGTTATTTACCTGTTGGGAATCTCTATGCTGATGGTAACAGTTTCCAGTATTTCCCCGAGGTCGTCTGTGGCGGTGGCTAACAACCATCGTTGGTCCTCCGAGAGGCAGTAGGTACAGTTGAGTATGGTGGACTTTTCCCTCGGCACCCCTAGGGCCTCCTGTGCCTCCTTGTAGGTGCCGCGGCTCTCCTTAATGGGAGCCAGGATGTAGGCTGGGGAGAAGATGTGGTACGGGGCCAGGCGCTTCTCCTCGGCGGCAAGCTGTTGGAACCACAAGGGTGAGGGGTGAAGGGTGAAGCCAGGGTGTGAGGGAGGGGTTAACAGAACAGGAGATAGGGTGAGGGGTGAGGCCGGGATGTGAGGGAGAGGTTAACAAGGCAGGGGACAGGAAACACAGGTAACCAAGACTAAACAGGAGGTAAGGGACAGGGCACCAATATCACATCCCAGTTATCAACACACAAGTAACACAGGGTCTACACAGCACCACCAGCACACACTCACACTAGCTTCCTTTGGCTTGAGGAAGGAATCATACACAGACGCAGGACCAAACCCGGTGAGGGACTTGACCGAGGCGCTGTGGGTGAGAGTCCTGCGGCACTGCATGAACACTGAGAACGCCAGGGACTTGAGTTGGTCTATGTGGCGGGAACGGTCGTGGGAGTCACTAGCTAGCTCCAAGATACTCTCAAGGGAAATGATCTGTAAAATATAATCAGTTAATATCCATAAAAAAAAACTAAAATAAAACTACTTACTCCATGTCTCTATTTAAATTATTCCTCCTCACTGCCCTTCAACCTAACCTAAGCGCCACAGGGCAAGGAAGGAACAGCACCCACCTGAAGGTACACATTGTTCTGCATGCTTTCCGGGAGTCCTTCCAGCATGTGTTCATAGCAACGCAGGAGTCCTAGGGTGACGAGGCGGTGCATGTCCGGGTGATCCTCCCCCACATTGAAGGGGTCCACCAGGTACACCAGGATGGCCGGCGGGGGGGAGTCATCCTCATCCACCTCGTTAAGACTCGCACCGGACCCAAGAACAGTGGTACTCTGCTGGAGGGGAAACGGATGCTGCCTTATACCATACATAACTGCCTTATACCATACACAACTCTGACATAGAAAAAAAAAAAAAAAATTAAATAAATAAGAAAAACAGAGGCTCCCCAAATGCAACTTACCGAGGTGGGAGTAGTACTTGAGGAGGTGGTAGTGGAGGAGGAGTAAGTAGCGGTGTCTGGCTCCTGAGTCTGTGTAGGGGTGGTGGAGGGGTTGGGGGTGGCAGCGTTCTCGGAGGAGGGGGGAGGCATGGGTGAGGGTGCCTGCCTCTCACTCGCCTTACTGGAGCCATGGGTTTCGAACAGACTCTTGTCCATGTTGAGGGTGGCCAGGTGGGGTGCTAGCCAGTGCCGACACACCTGTACAAGGGGGAGGCTCGTTAATCACACGCACATACAAACACACATAGACACACACACACTCCTCTCACTTAACCCAGTATAAACCAACATTAGTAGTGATTAATATACACCTTTAAGTCTGGTAATTAGTGTGTTCTCCTTACCTGTGCATACACCTTGAGCTTGGTTGACATGTGAGAGTCGCCCAGAAGGGAGAACCATTCCTCCAGAGGCTCGTTGGCCACCTTGGAGGCGGCTGTCTTGCTTATCCTCATGATGCCGTTCCTCAACACTCGCTGGATGGGAGAATGTCTACCCAGCCGGCACAACTAAGGAACAAGACGGACACCAGGATGTTAGACTCACATTAAAATTGATGTTAATATAATATACATAAACCCCTTCCTTCTTTTGCATTTGCACAGTTGTATTATAATGGAAGTCCCTCCTCTCACACCTACAACCTTCCCCTTCCTCCTGCCTGCCTGCCTGCCACACTGCAGGGTGAGATGGGAGGTGGAGGGTGACTCACCTCATAGATGGATGACAGTTCCTTGAAGAAGGTGCGCACATGACTCAGGATGAACTCGTTGTCTGGGGCCACCACCACGTACGCCACGTTACGCTGCTGTGAGTACGGCTCTAACAACAGTTTCTCCCAGTGGCGCAGGGACTGTGGAGCCACTGAGAGCCAGTCCCGGTCATGGCCAGCCAGCAGCATGGGGATGGGCAGGGGTTCTGCCATGTCCTCAGTGCCACGCACGGCCATGCGGTGGAACTGACGCCACGTGAGCGGGCCGTCCACACTGAACACCGGTTCCCAGTTGACTCTGCGACCCTTTTTCTGTATAGCCTCCTGCAGGTGTGGCTGCAGGGCCTTCATGCAGCGCACAATGTCTCTAGAGCATCTGGGTCCATTGAACTGGTAGTAGCACCACTTGTGCATGCACTGTAACCTGAGGCCGGCCGGGCCAGACTCCGCCTCGGTGGTGCCGCTCAGGCCGCCGCCCCTCGACTGTTCCACGGCCAGGTAGGCGACCTCATTACCGTCCTTGTAGTCCACGATGTTGAGGAGGATGTCCCGGCGAGTGTTCTGGTAGACTGTGGTGGAGCGGTACAGCACACTGGAGGGTGTGCTCAGGGTCACCAGGCACTGGCTCTGCAGCAACCGGAACAGTGACTGAGGCAGCTGGTCCAGCGTGCCCACCACACCCCCGCCCCCGCCCCCCGGCCCTGAGCCAGCACTGGTCCCCGCCCCGCCCGTTGTAGCACCTGTCCCCGCTCCACCCGCTCCACCCGTCCCTCCCGCCGCCCCGGCCTCCCTGTCTGGATTGTCTGTGCCCTTGTTGTCTGTGAGGAGGTGCAGGGACTGCTTCTTGCACTCGTTGGCCAGGGCCTCGTGCAGGCCGGTGAGGTCCACCTCGTCCTCGTAGAAGAGGCCGGCCTGGAAGGCCAGGCGGCGGTTCACCACGGCCGAGAAGCCACAGTTGCATGAGAAGCTCTCCTCCTCCACACTGAGCTGCGTGGGGGGAAGGTAGAGTGTGCCGTCGTTGCCCCGGATGTTGCCAACGATGCGCTGGTTGTTGTTGCACACACACATGGTGCAGGAATCAAAGTTGTGGTCCCGGAACAGGTTGATGCTGGAGTCCTGGAGGGCGATGTTCACAACGAGGGAGGTGGCTTCAGGTACTTGGCTCAGGCCCAGCGTGGGGCCCGCCGCCTCCACCGAGGGCAGTGCCTTGCTCAGGTAGGACGACTGGTTGGACGCCGGCGAGGTCAACTCATAGTTGATGGGCGGCCCCGCCGAGGCCGGACCCACGCTGCCAGGCCCTCGCTGGGAGCCCGGCCCCCCGTCGGAGGTGGACCCCCCGAGGCTGGGGGGCATGGGTGAGATGGGAGACACCCCGGCCTTCTGACTGTGGTTGGTGGGGGTGGAGGAAGGTGCCCCGGAGTGTGGTCCCATGTGGACCACGGGCGGGGCCGTGGTGTGGGGCTTCTCCGTGACCGGGAACTGCCAAGAAGGTTTGTATATCCAGTCATCAGGGATGGAAACGGCCACCTTGTGTTCCTGGCTGGGCAGGTTGGTCAACGGGGCGTACTTGGTGGAACCCACGAACATGGACAGCGAGGGGGGCTGGTAGACGGCAGGAACGGGGGGCTGCTCCTCCTTGGATGGGTGACCCGGGGGCTCCTGCACCTGGGGAAGACGGGGCTCCTCCACCCGCTCCGCCTTAATACTGATGGGCTCCTCCAGCACTGTGTCCTGGTCAGGGTTGTGCTCGTGGGAAGGTGGAGTCGGGAACATCTTGGTCAGCTCCACCAGGCTGGCGTTGACGCTGGATTTATTGCTCCCAGCACCTCCACTCTTGTTGGTGAGCACTGCTGCCGTGTCCTCAGGTCCCCCCGAGGGCTTGTTAGACCCAGGTGGAGTGTGGTCTGGGAAGGTGCCCTGAAACACACACACACACACACACACAACACATTAACACACACCACAACACTATCACACCTAATCTTAACAAGCTCATTATCTAGTTAATAATTATAACCACTCTTAACACTGTATAAGACAAAGACTACGAGTAACAACTAGCACTCAAGACACAAGCAACACCTCCTTACATCATCGAGTGGAGAGTCTGAGTCAAACATGGCTTCCAGGTCGGCGTAGGAAGGCTGCAGGCCGGCGGTGGTGAACAGGTTACCAGATGGTTTCTTTGGCTGGCAGGGAGAGTGAGGATCTTGAGTGGACTGTTCACTACTTGGGGATTTGGCTTCCTCCTTCTCCACACCGTCCTTCCTCTTGTAGGTCTCCAAGGTGGCGCTCGAACCCAGGTCGTCCTCAAAGTCATAGGGGTCATCCGGCCGCTTGATACTGCACGGATGCTTCAGGGGCAGACCGTTCATCTCAGGGACCTGCTAAGGGGAAAAAAATAAATAAATAAAAAAATTGTAATGAGGTGGCAAACGGGGGGGGGAAAAAAAAAAAAAAAAAAAAAAAAAAAAAAAAAAAAAAAAAAAAAAAAAAAAAAAAAAAAAAAAAAAAAGGAGAAAAAACTAAGTCAAAATCCTTTAATATTAAAAGAAAATACACTTCCCTAGTATAATAAATAAATAAAAAGTGTTACGAGGTGTCAAACAAAAAATATAAAATAAAAAAAAAACTAGTCAAAAGCCTGTAATAATAAAAAAAAAATATAGCTCTTTGTAATTCAATAGCTATAACATCTCTCCTAGTTTTGTATCCCTTCCCTTACCTCTATAAATGATAACAATAATCCCTCTTATGACAACCCCACAGATCCACTTACCTCTTGGCTAACCTCTAATTTGCAGGGTTCCATCTTCTCCTGTATGTGTGCGGGTCTGTAGGGAGGCCAGAGCGGTTCCTCGACCTTTACTTCAGCTGGTTTGAACCTCTTGATGGGGTGGTGGAGCCTGTAACACCACACCACACCATTAACAACACCATTAACATTACATTAGCTAGGTGATTGTACTGCCTAACCTAACAATACAATGCACTACTGTAACCTTCAATATACTTAGCCTTACACTGTTACCCTTACAGAATCACTGAAATATTGTGGCTCTTGTTTCTCACACAGCTGTTGTAATGCTTCTAAAACACCCACACCCACACCCACACCCACATACACACACCCACACCCACACACACTTACCATGCATTAAGCTTGGTGTAATCGTAGAGGACGGTGCTTGGTTTCTCCTGCTCGAGAAGAGAGTGGTAATCAGTGCCCGGCAAGGAGGGTCTCTTCAGCCCCCTCAGAGGACCCACACTGCTACTGCTGCTACTGCTGTTGGTGCTGCTACTGCTGCCACCACCACCACCACCACCATTACCACTACCACCGCCGCCACCGCCTCCACTAGTACCACCACCACCACCGCCGCCGCCGCCACTGCCACTGCTGCTGCTGCCGCCACCACCGCCACCACCACCACTGCTGTTACTGCTGCCACTCCCGCCTATACTGCCGGACGTCTCGCTGGACTCCACACCGTTACTTCTGTCACCGCCCACCAGGGGAGACAGGCCCTGCGCACACACACACACACACACACATACATTAGTAACAGGACAAAGTATAACAAGATAAGGATAAAAACAACAATACAACAAAAAAATGATAGAATTTCCTCTTTTTTTGGGGTATAAAGTCATGTTTTTTTTTGTCTTTCCTGACATTAATTATCTCCTGAAGGTGCAGGTGACTCCTCTAAGGTAAGCCCGCCTCACCTGTACACTTACCTGGGTGTTTGGGGAGGACACGGACTTAGGCCCGATGAGGTCAGATACACTGGGCTTTACATCCACTGAGTCAGGTGGGGCCGGGGTGGGCGGGTCCCCTACTGATGTGTTGGAGGGGGGTGGGTGGGGGCTGAGGGTTGGCATGGTGGGGTCTGCAACAAAGGTGATGCAACACATAACACACAAGGTCAAGGATGGTTTAGGTGATGTTTTGAACACCTCTGTGATATATATATGTTTTTAAAAGTGTTATTTTGGAACATACATTAAATAATAAATAATATATCACGTGTTTATCATAGACTAAGTAATTATTAATGAGGTTTTAATGAATACAAAAAAAAAAAAAAAAAAAAAAAAAAAAAATGATTAAGTACCCACATTATTATTATTTTCTCTTTTTTATTATATTTTACTTTATTATTTTTTTTAATGTCCCCCTTTCCTTACCATGATGAGGCACAGAGGAGGGCTGGGAGTTAGATGTCGGGAGGGGTGAAGGGGTGATGGAGGCGGGGGAGTCCACTGACGGGGGAGGACCATCGCTCACCCCAGTCAGCCGGAGGGAGGGAACACTGCCGGGCGTGGTCACCCCTCCACCTTTGTAACCCCCAAAACCTCCACCTCCATTTCCTCCACTCGGTGTCCCAGCTCCACTTAATCTGATCAAAGGGAGAGAATGGTGTCCTTAATATATATGTAATTTCTATACCTGTCTATGTTAATATATATTTATTTATTTATTGATCTCTCTATCTCAGTGTTTATTTATTGATGTGAACTGTCATCTTGAAGCCATGTGTTCTTATGGTAGATAGATTCAGTGACTATAGAGTATATAGAGTCAAGTGTTAATAGTCTGTCTCTGGTAGTATTGATGTTTGGTTAAGTGATGTTTTCAGAAAGGTTGTGATTATTAGTTGATGTTACGTCCTGGAGTCTTAAGTTAATGATGAGAATTTACTCCAATAGTTATAGTAATGACAGTAAAGTCTTGTATAATAATCCATAGAGTTGTGAGTCTTCAGTGTAATACTCAAGATTTATTTCAAGTTCTGCGTTAACTCAAAAATAAATATAAGTTAATAGATGTGATAATAAAAACTGTAATTAAATAAGCTAAGACGAGGATATGATAGTTAAGTCCTCTAGCAAACTACACAAACATGCACACATACATACATACACACACACACACACACACACACACACACACACACTCACACACTCACTTAAACAACAAAGAGACACTACTTGGACTGTATACAAACAACATTTACGATGCTTTTACAAGTCACTATAAACAAGTCTTACCTCATAAATGAATGCATGAATAACAACAATTAATCTACTTTATGAAGCAACAATTTTACGCTACAAGTCTGGCCACAAGACACAACAAAGTTAAATGAAGCAGAGAACATACAAGGGGGAGGAGTAGCTAGGATTGAGGGGATGGGGGGATGGGTATGTGGGGGAGAGGTAGTCTGAGCCCCACCCACAAGGGACCTATCTGCCCTGTGACTGGTGGTGATGGTTGTGAGGTGATGGTGAGTCTCTGACAACAAGGGTATATAAGTACATCTAACTGACTGCTTCATTAGGTGTGTCTTTGGGGCAAGAAGTGACACGACACGCTCTTTGTACACTATTAATTAGAGTCAAGGCAAGAGGTCACACTTTACACACACGTCTGCCTGAGGTCAAGAGATCAAGGTTACTGCAGTGTTAGAGTCTGACACAACAGGTGGTGGCAGTACCTGGCAGTGGCCTGTAAAAGTTCTGAATCTTCGATGGCTGGCATGGCACACTGGTCAGCCTCAGCCAAGGGGGTTGCAGGAGGTCTCTTGTGGAAGGGGATGCAGCCGGCCAGGGAACAGCCGCCCCCACGTAGACGCCCACTGCCTCCCCCTCCACCAAGTTTTCCTCCCCGGCCCTTACTGCTGCTACAGACTTTATTACTGACCCGACCCCTCCTGCATCTGTAACAGCCAGGCCACAACATTCTACAAAACGGTCGCGCTTGTGCTTACCTATAGGGAAGGGGACTAGGAGGTGCTATGACTAGTGCTGTAACCTGATGACACCACACGCCTTGCTCTGTGTTATGTTATGTCAGCACCACACACGCTGCTTTGACCCGAGGTAGTTTGTGTGTGGTGTCATACTAGGGCCACTGTGTGATAGCACCTCCATACTGGGGACTCATACTGGGGACATGGCTCAGGGTGTGATGCTAGGACTCAGTGTGGGACTTATTGGGATTGATAGGATGAGTATGAGTATATTTTAACTCATACTTTTTAGCAATGACTTATTATGGGGATGTTTGGTTCATATTTAAGGGTTTTTGGGACTAAGTTAAAATATAAATCCTTTGGCACACTGAATCTAGTCCTCAAGTTTTTATATTTTTTTGGGGGGGGCGTGGGGGGGGAGGAAATAAACCCTATCCAAGAATCAAGTGAAAATCAGATTGGCTGGCAACAAAATGTACAGTTTTTTTTTAAAGGTCAACTATCATGCTTCATGCACTAATGGAGAGCATAAAGAAAACAATCAAAACTAACACAAAAATAAATATATCAGAATCTGAAAACAAATAAAACATGTATCCATCTATATCATGCAACTTAACTATACTACAATTATCATAAAAAAAAGATAAGATAGATATTAAGAGTCATCAAAACAAAGTGAAGGAATGTATCTTTAGGACAAAAAGATAATACAAAATGAATCAATCTATCAGCATCAACAATTACTTCTAAGGGCATAGAGAGTGCCTTAAGGGTGCTGACACTGTGCTGACACTAAACACACAAGGATCCTACTTGGCACAGGAACAGCTGATCTTGGTGGCCGGGTCAGAGAACTCCCAGTGGCCCGCTATCTCGGCAGGGATGGCCTCGGGGGTGAGTCCATCGTGCTGTGGTGGCGGCTGCTGGCCAGGACACTGCACCACATCCTGCCACACCCTCTCACACATCCCCCTCGACCACCCCAGCCCCCGCCCACCACAACCAAGGTACTCCGAGGCCAGGAGGGTGTGGGTAGAGGCCATGAAAGGGGAGTTGTGGACTGGTAGGCTGCTGGTGTCGTTGCCCTCGGAGGATGTCTCGTTGGTGAGGCCGCCCTTGAGGCTGCCCGGGGCCGCCTGACCTACGTTTACCACGCTGGTCCCCCGGCCGGCCATTAAGTAGTCGTCCATGTCGGTGACCAGCACGTAGCAGGTTGGGTAACGCATCTTGTGGCCACCTGGAAGGAATACTGATGTTACGACAGGTTATGTGGTATTAAGGTCACCTAGAATACAGTGGAGGAGGCTCTGACTTTACCTAACCTCACCTAGCCTAGCCTAGCTTAGCCTCACCTCACCTATTATTAATCCTCACCTACAGAATGACCACAAAGACTAACCTCAGTGTATACTACTAAAAAAACATGAATTTATATGAGATACAAACCTAATACTAACCGAACTTAACCTAATACTAGACTAACCTAACCTAAGACTAACCTAACCTAACCTAACTCACCAACAATAACTTCCACAGCTGCTGGGAGTGGGGGTTCCAGGGATTCATTGGGCGGAGCTTTGGTCTCAACAGGGAAGAACTGCCTCCACTCATCCAGCAGCTTTTGTACGGAGGGGTCAGAGTGGCGGTAACTCACTCCAGTCAGGGTGCCGCTCAGCCCATAAGGAGCCAATATCACTGTGGGGGAGAGGACGGGTTAGTAGGAAATGTATTGTAGGTGTACGTAACGGTAATTAATTAATGTTTATATCTCTTGCATGGAATTGAGTCCAGATTGTGATTAGTATGTAGAGGGAGTCAAGAATAGTGATAATTATTGACTACTTACAAGAGAGAGAGAGAGAGAGAGAGAGAGAGAGAGAGAGAGAGAGAGAGAGAGAGAGAGAGAGAGAGAGAGAGAGAGAGAGAGAGAGAGAGAGAGAAACAGAGACATAGACAGAGAGAGAGATAGACACAGACAGAGAGAGAGAGAGAGAGAGAGAGAGACACACACACACACACACACACACACACACACACAATACATAACGAGGACCTGTACAGTACCTGGGACACCGTGGTTGGACTGTTGGGCAAGAAGGAGGTGCTTGCGTGTAAGTTGTCTGACTGGAGGGTGTTGTCGGACATCCACACTGGCACACACAATACTCTCCCCGTGGACAAAGAACGAGAGGCTGAACGACAGATGTGTGCTGGGGGAAGGTGAGATTAGAGTTAGGTTAGATGTTTTTTTTTTAATTATAAGGTAGATTCGGTTAGATTATGTTATTTTATTAGCCTCTTGCTCACCTGCTGCTGCCCGGGACCCCCTCCGGCCCCTCGTACGGCTGCACAAACCATCGTCCAAGGCGCACAAAATCCCGGGTTAGGAGACATCTGTAACAAGGTACGGTGTCACTTTCTATACATACACACACAAGCAAGTAAGTTTTATTGACCACAAGACAGACATACACACACATACATACACAGAGTACTACCATGTATAAATAGGAAAAAAATATAAATAACAATAAAATCTTTGCAATGTACAACCAACTAATTGTGTGAATGTGTAATAAAATAGAATAAAAAATTAAAATAAATAAAACCAGTCTTTGCATGGGTACAAGTAACTAACAAGCTGGTACAACACAAGCATTGAGTCAGCGTAAAGAGAGGCAGAGTCCAAGGGATGTACAAACAGGATGTTGTACTCACTTTCCTTCCTATAACAAAACCACGACAAGAAAGACAAACAGAAAACTTAAGTCTGGATTTCCTGTATTCCTGTATTAACCACTGCTAGCTTCTTACTATATCTTACTAGCTTTTCAATCCCTCTGTCACTCTCACTGTCATATGGCACTCTATACTTGGCACTCTTGGCACTACATCCAGACAGTGAGGTTATGAGGGACACCTAATGAAACACTCACAACCTTGGCACCTCAGAGACACACACAAACACCTTTAGTATCGATAAAATACATAACACACCACACGAAACACTCACAACCTTAGCACCTCAGACACACAGAAACACCTCTTGTATGGATAAAACACACACCACACTCACGACCTTAGCACACGGGAACACCTCACAACACAACACACAACACTCAGGTCCTCCCACACAAAGCCTCATAAACTCCTAGTAAAAATAACACTTGGGGTGCCGTATCCTTACCTCTCTATAAGGTTATGCAGTGCCTTGAAGAGTAGGGTCCTGCACTCATAGGACAAGCCACTCTCCCAGTCCCATGCGCCCCGGATCTCCTCTGTAACAAACGGAAAAGGATCAGAATTAGTATGGAATTGACTGGTGAAAAAAGGCATTTGTTTACGTATAATAATAATAATAATAATAATAATAATAATAATAATAATAATAATAATAACAACAACAATAATAATAATAATAATTGAATTTCGTCCGAAGGCATATGCAACACAAAACAAAGCGAGTACAAAGAGTAATTCTATTCAACACACTAAAGATACACAAGGAATAAAACAAACATTAATATAAACAACATGAAACAAATATAATAAATACTAAATACTATAACATAGCATAAGGCAAGGATGGAAGGCAGAATATATGGTATTAGAGGATGTAATGTTGAGTTCAATATAAGGAAGATGGTTACGAGTTAGGATATGGGTCAGAAAATGCCTCCGAGAATATAGAATGTAAAGAAAATGTGTTGCGAGTAGTGTAAAATGGTATAGGGTTGCATAGAATTATATAAAAGGGAAATAACTATATATAAAAAAAAGTCTATACTATGTTTAGCCAATTACAATTCAACAGGTAATAGAGAAGACGTAATCAATGGTAACCTAATCCTTATAAATTGATCAGTGTTGAGTAAAACATTACCACCACAGTATCTAAATAATAAAAGGAATCTAGTTCTATTCAATTCTGTTTATGACACTTTTCTTTACATTGGTATTCAGTAGTTAATCTTACAAGCAGTGATCGCCTCCCGTCCCTATCAATGCCTGTCTTTTCATGCCTCAACGCCGCGCACATCATCATTCATTCACTTCACACCAATCCCTCAAGCTCGTTAGCCTTGAGGTACATTAATGCAGGCAGGATCGAGTGATACAAATAATATTCAATCTGTTTTTTTATGCAACAGAATAGATAAAACGACATTTGTTGAGGATCTATTAAAGTTAAATATTTTATAATGTCATCGTCATCATCAGCTTCGGCATCATCGTCATCATTTTGAAGGCCGGTTACAGGCGGCCTGGATCACCCTTAGTCACCTCATGGCAGCCTGCCAGCCTGCACGGTTATGTTCAACTTGTTTGTCAAGTCTTTTAGTTTCTAAGTTGCTCTTCAATACATCATTCCATATCTTGGTGGTCCACCTGCCACTTCACCTTCCACTTCAATGAAGGTAACACCTTCCCCAGCCACTCATTCCCATCCATCCTCTCCACATGATGAAACATTTGTAATCTAGTTGTCCTTATCACTCCACTGATGTGCTGCGTCCCAAGGCTCCCTCACACCTCCACACTGTACCACTCCACCACCCACCACACCCCCATCAAGGGCAAAGGGACACATTACACACAAGCCTTCCCTCCTCATCAACAAACTCACTATAAGTATAATTTTTATAACCCTAAACCCTTGAATACAAAACAAATCACAACTAACGGCTTCCAGGACTTCCCCGCCAACCAACAAGTTCTAGGTAGAAGTGAGGTCACAAGTGGGAGGGTGACTAGGAACTTGTACAAAAGTTGAGTCATCCTACAGATCCCTAGTACGACCAGACGGAGATAACACCGATACAGGATACAGTAGCCGATGAGGAGGAGGAGGAAGAGGAAGAGTAAGATAAGAGGAGGATGGTAGGGCTTACAAGGTTTAAGATCTGAAGACATTGATTATTTGAAGTCTAGTTACGTGGTGTTAATGAGGCCATGGTAAGTAGTGCCTCCCTTATTATCATCTCACTTGCCCTTTGAAAGACATCCCTGTGTTCATGGACGTTAGATAGATTTATTTAACGCCTTTATTCTTTAAACGTGTGTGTGTGTGTGTGTGTGTATGTGTGTGTGTGTGTGTGTGTTAAAACCTTTAGGGCAGACTTATCCAACTCCACTTCCAGGTAATAAAAACTTGCGATAAAATAAATAAAAATCCTTTACGCTTTACTAAGAGTATAGGTTTACTTTTTTTATTCAATCATTCACTCTGTTATTTATTTTCCCAGCGAAGCACACACTCACTCTTCACCTCGAGTCTCTCTATCAATAACCCTTATATCAAGATTTATTATTCACCGCTGTCCAATAAAAGAAATACTATAGTCGTGGTGGCTGACGTAAACACTAAATCCTAATATTAGTTTATTTACAAAGGATCAAAACCCACTTCAACGTTAGCATTGTACAAAACAGGAAGAAAACTTTGTCCCCGCTCCATAAAGTTAAAGAGAAGTCCAAATTTCGCCCTTTTTTGCAGTAACCTGATCGTCTTTTTTTTCTCTTTCTTCTCTCTTGCGCTCTCTCTCGTTTTCTTTCTTTTGTTCAGGCGTCAGGGTTAGCGGCGTGAAGACAAACAATGTGTGTCCATGTGTTGATCTGCCTGCACACGCACACACACACACATTCATGTTAGGTGTGTCCACGCTGCCGCAGGGAAGGTGAACAGAGAGAGAGAGAGAGAGAGAGAGAGAGAGAGAGAGAGAGAGAGAGAGAGAGAGAGAGAGAGAGAGAGAGAGAGAGAGAGAGAGAGAGAGAGAGAGAGAGAGAGAGAGGGGGGGGGGGGGGGTACTGTCATCCAAGCAACAGTTCCATATGGGGTTACCGGGAGCGCTTTGCAAACAACAGAAGCACGGGAAGCGAGGGTCCGTAGGGGTGTGTGGAGGCTCTTACACGATAGTTTGCCAGATAAACAGATAAAGAGGGCTGGAGGTGGGGTAGGGGAAGACCACCACCGTGTCAACACCGCTCGATGGGTAGTGGATGGGTGGGGGAGGTGATGGAGGGAAGGAGGGAGGAGGGGAGTGAGGGCGGGAAGCACACGCCTGCGATCAATGTACCAACACCACAGCTTTTTATCTCCCACTCTCTGACCAACAGGCCTCACTCACCTGCTGCCCACACGCCCACACACTCAATCAAGGACCTAGACGTGTGGTGCCTAAGCCTTAATGCCCCCCCTCCCCCTCCTCCCCCCGCGGCATGGTTGGTGTAAACGTCCTTGCTACAATGCGTTAACACTCCACTCCTTGACTGAACGTGTATCACCAGCCTCCCGCTCCTACTACAACAAACTGATTATCTCCTCCAACACGCCAGACAAGGTTGTAGTGGTGGTGGCCTCCTAGTGCCTCACACGTGCCAGGCTCACCCATTACACCAGGAAGATTAACCAAGGGATACATAAATGAGCAAAAAGCCAATAATGTAAGCAAGCATAATGAGAGGGGCGGGTTTACAAGGCCGGACGTTTTTCCTTGGCTTGTTTAACCCGGCGCGGCCCCACTAAGCCAGGCAGCTTCCAGGGATATCATGGATAATTTCCCCCTCAACAAGGCAAGACGTTTGTCATTTTTACCGTGTCGCCCGTGTCCAAACAAAGAGGAGCCGGGGAGCGCCGCCCCTTGCAGGGTGGCGCGGCGCCTGCTCCACATACCACCACCGCTCACACACTCCACTCAGCCTTCCTTCCCACACCAACACATGCTCCCGCGGCCGCCACACCGACACTCTAACGGGGCTTGGTGTGGCGGTGGGCTTCTCTAGACCCCGTTACTCCGACCCATCCCGCTAACAGCCGCGGTAATAGGCCTCCTCGGGTGTAAGGGGCGACACTATGTCCATGTTGGGTAAGGGTGGGTGGGCGCACAATGGGTGAGAAGGACAGGGCACCGCGTGGGTCATCCAGCAAGGTACACGAGGGGCGATTGTCTATTGATCTTGAGTTTCTGGGTGCAGACTCCCGCCACTGCTCACTCCCTCCCTCCCTCCCTTCCTTCCTCCCTACCTTCTCCCTCTCCACCACTAACGTACCGCCCTGCGCCTCTCACTCTCTCTCTCTCTCTCTCACTCTCTCAACCCCGGCACTATCTCTACACCACCACCATCACCACCACCGCTACAACATCATCTAGTTAAGTCACCTCTACACCAACACACTATTAACACCGCATTCCCTTCCCTCCCTCCGTCCCTCCCATCCCTTAAGTTGTATTAAGCTGAGCAGTCACGGCCGATTGTGGCAGTGCAGCAGGCGGTGAGAGGTGAGAAGAGGCGTGTGAGCTACCTGTCGCCAGCTGAAGATGGAGGGAGAGTCGAGAGAGAGAGAGAGAGAGAGAGAGAGAGAGAGAGAGAGAGAGAGAGAGAGAGAGGAGAGGGAGGGATGGAAGGAGCTGGGCAAACATCCTGTATCAGCCTCCCAAGCCTTCCATGCAGTACGTAAGGAACGTGACAAGGGCATTATTGTTGCTTTGACGCACTCTCTTCTCTCTCTCTCTCTCTCTCTCTCTCTCAAGCCGTCGATGTGAAAGACTGAGGAATGGACTTGCCTTCTACCACCTCATTACCATGTGTGTGTGTGTGTGTGTGTGTGTGTGTGTGTGTGTGTGTGTGTGTGTGTGTGTGTGTGTGTGTGTGTGTGTTATACAATGTAATGCAAGACGCGCTATTAATTAAACGATTCGCTTCGCTTTTGTCAAGAGCGTATTATTGACGACACACACACACACACACACACACACACACACACACACACACACACACACACTTAATGAAGCCTAACAAATACCTTTCAACACTACTACAACTACTAAGCCGCCAGGACAGTTTAGAGAGCATCACCGACAAATAATTCCAGCAAACGTATTTAAGCAGCGGTAAAGAGAGAGAGAGAGAGAGAGAGAGAGAGAGAGAGAGAGAGAGAGAGAGAGAGAGAGAGAGAGAGAGAGAGAGAGAGAGAGAGAGAGAGAGCCCTGTTTACTGTGAGTGTGAGCAGTGGTCGTGTGTCGCCACCACCACCACCACTACCTCCATCTCGCTGCCTGCCGTACGATTCCAACCACCACTACTATACCACCACTTCCATCCCCCCTTGTATCCCTACCACCACTACCACAGCACCACCACCCCCGCCCCCCTTTGTATCCCCGCGCAATACCAAGCAGCTGGTGACTTAAGCGACTCTGTGCAAGGCGCCGACGACCTAACATGACCCCTCTTCATTTTATTAGAGGGCGGGAAGGACGGTGAGGTGACGTGTAACAGGAACGGAGGTGAGGAAAGAGTGACGTGTAACAGGAATGGACTGTCTCTACAACCGGAACACGGAACGGAACACACATATACATACATACATACGCACACACAGACAGACGGACATTTTAATTTTTACACTTGAATATATATGAATCATTATCCTTTCCATTTTCCTGATAATAAAACACGTATTACATAGAATAATTACCACATCCACTTTTCCTTTCTAATAAAATACTTCAACTTGACTCAATTAGCTTTACTTAAGACGGACAGATAAATAGACCTGTAAACCCTGGTGAGTGGTGAAGTTAACTGTTGTATTTATGAAGGTAAATACAATAGTTTGGGGAAGGTGGAGTTGTATAAAGGAATGGTGGTGGTGGTGGTGGTTAGTGTATGTTTGTGTGTATATATTCTCTCTCTCTCTCTCTCTCTCTCCTCTCTCTCTCTCTCTCTCTCTCTCTCTCTCTCTCTCTCTCTCTCTCTCTCTCTCTCTACCTGTTGCTTTAGCTCGTTAGGAACCTGCGGGACCTCTCACCTGTGTGTGTGTGTGTGTGTGTGTCACTTAGCAGGTCGTGCATTATCTAGTTCAGGGGATCTTATGCAGCACCGCGCGCACACACACACACACACACACACACACACACACACACACACACACACACACACACACACACACACACACACACACACACACACATACACACACACACACACACACACACACTCAAGCTGCTACGCTCCTTAAGCCAACAATGAGACGGCAAGCTATAAATGTGATTAGAAACTGTGTGTGTGTGTGTGTGTGTGTGTGTGTGTGTGTGTGTGTGTGTGTTGTGTGTGTGTGTGAAGCCTTCCTGCCCTGGTCCTCACTGTATTGATCTCTGGAACCACACCACTACGGCTCTTCCTCCCTATACCCCCCCCTCCACACCATCCAACTCTCTCTCTCTCTCTCTCTCTCTCTCTCTCTCTCTCTCTCTCTCTCTCTCTCTCTCTCTCTCTCTCTGCTGACTGTGATATAGAGGCCTCAAATTTAACTTTAATTTCCACAGGCAGGTGTTGAAGGAAGTGAAGAGAGCAAGTATACCACTTAGCCACCAGCTTCGAGTCCCGTCTGGAGGGAGGGAGGAGGAGG
>JAXIVD010003087.1:0-2500 GCA_036785275.1 Cancer borealis
ATATAGCTTTCTCCTGGTCTTTATAATAACGAGGTCAGTGACTGTGTGTGTGTGTGTGTGTGTGTGTGTGTGTGTGTGTGTGTGTGTGTGTGTGTGTGTGTGTGTGTGTGTGTGTTGTGTGTGTGTGTGCCAATTTAAACCATAAAAAAAGAACATATAAAAATTATTCAAACCGAAAGTAAAGCCTAAATAAGCCATTGAAAAAAGAAAAACGGAAAATACAATGGAAAAATGAGAATAAATCACACTTAATTATTGTTTACATCCCAGAGTGTTAATTATAGCGTGTTAGGTACAGTAAAAGGAGTGTTAGGACATGGTGACCTATAAGGATAGAGATGAAGATGAGTGTGTTGTGTTGTGAGTGTGCTATGGTGGGCTGACGGGCTGAAGAATCGGCAAAAATCGACTAAAATACCGAAGGGCTGCAAATGTCTGTAATATCGCCTGAAAATACCGGTATATGTAATCTGATTGTGTTTCCAATTAATAACTATAATACTTAGGGCACCAGTGGTGTTGTATATCATATATACATATTTATATATATATATATATATATATATATATATATATATATATATATATGTATGTGTGTGTGTGTGTGTATTACGCTCATAATGCTGCAGTTGGGTGCTACTTTGGCTTGTTATCTACAAGGAAAAATTATCTACACTGCACAAATTTCATTTTGGAATGATATCTACATAGTAAAACATATTATATTTCATTAATGTTATTTGACAAGCAAGGGTGAAATACAGTTTGATATTATAATAATCAGAAAAATAAGTCCAGATTCGTGTTCAGCATGACCAAAAACCTCACTGTACCAATTTTCATGAGATTCGGAGATGTGAAAATTTGCATGAAATTTTGTAGGGTACATCCTTAGAATTTTTTTGATATATCACATTTTTTGAAATAACTCGAAATGTATGGGGTTTACGTAAAAAACGTAGAGAATATAAAAGAAAGAGCAAGAGACGCTTATTCTATTGAGCTAAAATATAAGTGAATTGGAATGTAATTCTAGATGTAGGAGTGTAAAGTAATATTCATTAATTTCTTTCATAATTCTTTTATTTTCTCCATAGGTTTTAAAGTTATTGGAAATATGATAAGACTATGATGTATACATTATCAAACTCCATAAATTTACTTCAATACAATTTTCCTTTAGGACTAATATTTACGTAGTAAAATGGGAAAACCTTTTTCGACCTCATTTCTGGTGGAGTTTTCGGGCCACAAAATGGAAAATCCAAATATTATAGTAATGACCAAACTAATTCCGGATTCGTGATCAGCATAACCGAGAACCCCTTGGTACCAAGTTTCATGAGTTGTATTGAAATATTAACAAATTTTTTTTAAATTTAACCTAAACGTTTCCAACCCATTTGACTTTTGACAAAAATGTATAGAATAGTCTCTTCCTCTCCTTCCATCCTACAACTGGCCTTCCTCTCCTCGCAGGACCTTCAATTTCACAAACAAAGTAGATTCAGGACACGTAGATCGCAGTATAAAGTGTAGATCGCATATCAAAGTAGATTCAAGACACGTAGATAACAAGCCAAAGTAGCACCCTGCACTTGTTGACATTAGTATTAGTTGATATTAGTATTAGTAGTTGTAGTAGTAGTAGTAGTAGTAGTAGTAGTAGTAGTAGTAGTAGTAATAGTAGTAATGATATATAAGTTTGTATCTTTCTTACATTCTATATATTATTGCTATACTATTAGTGTGGGGTAATGTTTGTCACCCTGGTTTGTTATGACGTAGTAAGGTAGTATTAGTATTATTATTATTAGTAGTAGTAGCAGTAATAGTAATAGTAATAGCAATAGTAATAGTATTGTTATAGGTACAGTCTGGTAATAACTGTCAGCCTGATTTGTTGTGACGTAGTAAGGTAGTGGTGGTGGTGGTCACAGTAGTAGTAATGATAGTAGTAGTAGTAATAGTAGTAGTAGCAGTAATAGTATTATTAATAGTATTAGTAGTAGTACAGTTTGTCAGCCTGTTAGTTAGACATTTCAAAAAAATAGTAAAGAAGTGGTGGTGGTGGCAGTAGTAATAACAGTAATAACAACAGTAACAGTATTAATAATAACAATAGTAATGATAGTATTAGTAATAGCATTGTTATTATACGTGTGTAGAGTACAGTTTGTCAGCCTGTGTTTGTGACGTAGTAAGGTAGTGGTGGTGGTGGTGGTGTGGGCGCCATTCTGACTCAGTTGGACTTGAACAGTGAGGGTGAGGGAGTATACGCCGCGCGTTACTCTCTTTATAGTAACGCGTTACCATGGAATTATCCTTAGTGGGTGACCGAGTGTACGCCGCTGAGTGTATACAAAAGAAGAGAGTTAGAAGAGTAAGTATTGGGTGTGTGTATGTACGTGTATGTGCGTTTGTTTGTGTGTACGTTAAACTGTGGTGGTGGTACTGGTACGTGTGTTTGTATGTGTGTGTGTGTGTGTGTGTGTTATTG